>RJWJ010000862.1:0-168625 GCA_004363605.1 Indri indri
CAGGTGCCGTCAGGACATGTCCTGAGCCTCCCAAGCCACGCGTTTTTCTGAATACTCTCCCACCCTCACTGTCTGCCTGAGAGGTTATGGTTGGAGGGGGGAGGGGGGACGCTGGGGAGGGAGGGGCCTGTGGGGTCTCCTGCCCTAGGGCTTTGATGGCAGCAGGGGCGGCCCAGTGAGGGGTGGCCAGAGGGGCGGGACAGCGCGGGTGGAGGGGCCAGGGTGGGCTGGCTGGGCCTGTGCCTGAGGTGCGGTGGCAGTGCAGCCCCCCTGGCAGCCCGGGACAGCCCCTGCGTGCCCAGGAGGGCACCCCCTCTTCCGATGCCTGGAAAAGTTAGATTGGGAGCCCTGCACCCATTCAAATCCAACCCTCTGCTTTCTCCAAATAAATCAGGATTTAATATTTCTCTGGGTTATTTTGTCAGTAAATGGAAGACAGTGCTAAGTCAAGCTGTCAGAACTTTAGAAGGTAAATGTAAAATTCAACAGTGCCACCAGTGCAGTTTCCTGTGCTAAACCACTTCACTGCGCCAGTATTCTGTGCCTCAGTTTCCTCTATTTATCTGTCTCTCTTTCTTTCCTTCTAGCAGAATGTAGGTCCATGAAAACACAAACCTCACCAGTCGTCCTCACTACTGTCCTTGCACACAGCAGGCACTCGATGAACATGCACCGAGTGAGGGAAGGGCTGAGCCCAGGACGCGATGTTAGCAGCAAGTTTCTTTTGCCTTGGATCCCACAGAGTCTGTGTGCTCAGAGTAAGGTTGTTTTTCAAGAAACTTGATATGACACCACTGCGCACTCGACAAGTATAAAGCGAGGGGCCGGCTTAGCTCTTCCAGACCCCGCACAGCTTCACGGCCTGGGAGTTACTGTAAGAAATCAAGAACAGGAATCAGTGTTTTTATTGTGCCCATAATTGTACAGGCTCCAGTCATGTCCCGTTCATTCTGGTCATCAAACAAAATTGAAAATGCCCCTTAGAGAACAGAGAGGCGTTAACCACGGACACTTGCAAACCTGGGAAAGTCACTGGGATAAGCATTTCTTTGCCTAGAGAAGAGACCTTGAACTCTACATATGTTAATCACTTGGAACAAATCCTCAAAAATGGAACAAAGTAACAGACTCCAGTTGAAGTGTGTCTTCAGTTTGTTTTGATTTAAATAGATCAGTCTATTGACAAGGCTAGAACAAGCTGCGACACTCCGTTAAGAAATGAACATCATTGTGAAAACAGGACATTGAACCCTCAGACACTCTGACTCCTAACTGAGCCCCTGCAGGCGTCAGTGGCCCCAAGGCTCCTCATCACTGGGGGGATGCCCGCTCATCTCCCAGCCCCTGGTGGAGTCACCGCGTCGAGGAATTTCAAAACTCGTAGGTTTTCAGCACATCGCTAACCACAAAATCTTGACTAAAGGAGGTGAATGTGTAGGTAAACAGGGTAAGAATCTATATGGTAAAAGTAACATGAGATAAATCTTCCTTTTCTCAGCAGGCACTGTTACATTCTCAGACAGGTGTTATGGCAATTTGGTGCTTCTGCACGGCTGTCCAGGTGCTTAGCAAACACAGGGCAACGCTTGCAGAACACAAAGGATGTCTGGACATGCTTCGGATGCCACGATGGCCGAATCTCTGAAACCCTGCAGGAATGGCCGTCCTCCGCCCTCCTGCCCGGCAGGCCCTGCTCTCCCTCCTCTGGGAAAACTCTGCCGCCACAGCCACGAAGTCTGGCTCCTTAGTCCACATCCAGGCCTCTCCCACAGCATCAGAGAACGTCGCACTTATTTCCCAACTTTGATGTCACCCAGGACTGGGACTCCAATTCGCCTCAGCGCCCCTGTCTGGCATCTAATAATCCCCCATGAAACGGATGGTAGAGGAAGAATGTTCTCAGATCAAACTCATGGACTCCAGCAGTCTCTGAAATTTCCCCAGACATCCCCCAGAATCCAGCTCTTCCTCCTTGTGAGTGACAAATGTCCACAAAGACAATCAATCTGTACTAGCCTCACAGAGCCCACCCTCTCAACCAGCATGGCCTGCCCGCACCTGACCTTCACTGGACGAACCCTCCCACAGTCTTAATCTCAATTATTTTAAACCTTGAACACCATCTCCGGAATTTCTGCCTCTCAAGCTCCAGTCTCTTTCACTTGTTCTTCCACTTTTCTTCATCCCAGTAACTCCTCCCCACGCACCAGATTGGCTTCTGGCTTTGAGCTGTGTCTCCTCTGTAATGTCAGCCCACTCTCCTGTCACCCACTGCTGTACTTAGCCCCGTATGGTGCAATTTCCTGTTAGTGTGTCTTTACACACAACAAAATAGCTCTCATTCATCTGCAATCTCCGTGTCAATAGGTGATGGTTGAGCTGTCACCTTGTATGAAAATTCTATAAGCCGCCTGGGCAGGGTCTGCAGAGCCGAGGGCTTTGCAGAGGATAGGAAGTTGTCTGGGTCCTTGGAAAGTGACAGCACTCCAGGAATAATGCTCATATCTAAAGAAAATCAAACCTGTTTCCTTCTCTACAGGCTTAAAGTTCCAAACTGGAGAACAAAATGCCTCCCCAGTCAGGAGCGGACATGCGAGGAATTTCCTTTTCCGCTTCCTTTTCCACCAGAGCTGCGATGCAGCCTCTGCTCCTAAAGACGCTGTCTCCAGTTAATCTCAGGTTTTCCTACCACAGCAGCCTGCGCGAGCGGCCACCCCATGCCTGTGGGGTGCACGGGTCCACACAGAGGCATGCCACACAGGAAAGCAGTCGGTGGCTGGGTACCTCCGGGCAAATTCCAAAACACGATTCACATCTGTACTCTCAGCAAATGATTCCACAACTCCATCCTTCGCTCCTCTGTTGACAAAGAGTCTACCCACCCTTAAGTTATACGCCAATTACTGCTTCTTCCTTGCCACACTTGCAACCCCAGATTCATCAATAAGAAACACAACTTGACGATGAGAGGGGTAGGCAGGGGTGTCCTTCTCCCTCCTTTGAATCCAGATCCGTCCTTGTCTTTATCAACAATTTGGTGCAACTTTTACCCATAAGGGGCTCAGGAGGTTGTATTCACCACCGCCCTCATACATGCTCACATTAACCAGCATGGTGCCTTGCTTGGTGCAGGTGTCCTAAAATTTTGATCAATTGATTAATGAAAAGAACAACACATTGATTACTGATACAAAGGAAACCTCTCCCAGGAAGGTGAAGGCCAGAGTTTCTGGTAAACAGAACCGTCAGTCTTCAGGGTCATGCTGGCCACCATGGAAATAAAGCCTGTTTCCCAAAAGGTATTGCTAAAGGGCCACATGCTGAGTCAAAGAGCTGGCAGGCTGCTTAAGGACATCCATGCCCTAACCCTGGGGGACTGCATGATTCTCATTACTTGTGTGTCATTTTTATATTTTATACTTTGCAGATCACTTTATAGCCATGCCTTCATTAGCTCCTTACAACCAACCTGGAAGTCGATGGGGCGGATGCGAGGGGTGATGGATGGATGGACCGAGGTGCAGAGAGACACAAATGTGCAGCGCCCGCCCCAAAATCCAGCAGGACCAAATGGAAGAAGGTGTTGAGGGCTGAAGCAGAGGCCTGCCTCGCCGCCTCTGGAGGCACAGAGGGAGACAGAGGATGGACTTTCCTGCTTCGCACACACAGTGCCCCCAGGAGTGGTGCATCCAGGGGCCTGCTCCATGGGGCCTGAGCAACCCCCACCACAGACCCTCTCAGACTCTGAAAGCTCTGGAGGGATGAAAGGGGCTTTGAGTATGTGAGCTGCAGTAATTATGTTTGCTTTAATGGAGCACTGCCTGCTTTTGTTGTGCTATGGTGCAAAGGCCTAATTATTCCAACGCAGCCATTAGTTCCCACACAGCAGAGATGACGGCAGATGTTACACAGATAGCATCTCTTGGCCATTTGCCCACCAGGCTCAGCCACAGGACACTTCAAACACCAGGGCAGCTACTGCCAGGAGCATCCACCGCATGTCCTAGGACACCAGGGCCCAGAGTTGACCTGAGACATCTGCAGGGAAGAGGGGCCCGTGTGGCAGCAAGCCCTCCTTCCAGCTCCCAGGTGAAGGACGCGCAGCCAGCCGGACGGAGGGAGCCCTCTGTGTCCTGCCAGCCGCTTCCAACAGACGTGCAGCTCCTGTCAGGGTACGGACGTCGTGTCAGGGACCCATTTCGAACACACAAGGCTGAAAGGAAATCACTCATTTCACTGGAGGACAACATGTACCCAGAAACCCATCCAACTTCTTGCCACCACCACCAAGAAAACACAATGTGAGCAGCCGAGTGTGTGCGGCTCACTGTTGCTCAGACCTGAGTGCTCAGAAGCAGGTGCTGGCCTGCCTGCATTTTTCCTGTCCCAGCCCTTCCATGAGTAACTGTTAGGAAAACATAAAGGGCTTTTAAAAGTTCAAAGAATTAAAAACAAAAAAAAAAAGAAGTAGCTGCATCATTATCACCACCAACCTGCTCAACATTTAGACTTCTGTAAACTAAAACTGCAAAAAATTTTTTTTTAGTTGGGAAAAGAACAGGAGTTATTTTTTCTCTGGAGCAGCCATAGCAATGAGTTCCTGGAAGTAGAGTAACTCAGGGCTTTCTTTTCTTTCCTCTGTAGGCGCATTCACGTGCACGCGCATACACACGCACGCACACACATGCACACATGCGCGCGCACACGCATACACTCACGCACATGCACACACGCCCACACGCGCGTGCACACACGCACACTGACACACACTCGTGCACACATGCACACGCGCACACACACACATGCACACATGCACGAGCACACACTCATGCACACGCACATGCACACACACAAGTGCTCTCTGCCTCGGATCTGCACCTGCCTGGAAACGAGACCTGGGGGGCAGAAAAAGCTCTCAGGAGACCCTTCTCTTGACAAAGGTCTCCACCACCCTGCTCTTGAACCGTGTCTCCATCCAGCTTCTTTCCTCACGCCTTCCGCATGCTAAAAGGAATATCTCCCAGAAAAATAGCAGTGTGGAGAGTTCTCAGTTTCAAAAAAGAAAAAAGTGGGAAAACCTGTGCCATATTAATGAGGGAAGCCAAGCTGTGTTCCTGCTAGCAGGGACTTTGAACACGGAGACATGCGTGGAGCTGGGTCAAGGACGCCCCCCCACGCACAGTGCGGTGACAAATCCCACTGGGTGAGGCCCACCTGGCTCAGGACATGACCGCTTTGTCCACGCGGAGTTGCAGAAGAAAACCTAAGAAGAGATGAAGTCAAAGCACTTGCTGCTTAGCTCAGGAAAAGGAACATGAACTTCAACAAAACCTACAGAAGTGAAGAGAGCTCTGAAAGTATGACAATTTTATGAAAAGCACACACAGTAAAAAACAAGAATGTCTTTTTAAAAAACGGTCAAAATATTAACAGTGAGAAGTACCAGTGACCACCCTGGCACGGCTACCTTTGTACCAGCCAAAACAGAGGAAGGTCGGTCACAGAAGGCTCTTGACTAAGAACAGAAAGAATTTCACAGGTCTGAAAAAGATCTGGAAATGGTACTTAAATCCATATTTTAATGCCCAAACAAGAGAACACCAAGACATCACCAAACGCTATTCTGGGATGTCAGGATGTGGGGAAACAGTAGAGGTCTCGTAAACCGGAGGCTTGTCCTGTAGGCAGGAGAGTGGGGCCCGCAGCTCCCAGGCACTGTGGCTGGCTGGTCAGTGCAGCACCGAGCGGAAAGGCAGGGCAGGTCCTGTTGGTGTCCCAGCGTCACAGACATGGATACTGGGGCTGAGGAGCAGTCTGGAGGCATCCAGCTAACAGGCAGCACACAGGGCACTCACCCGCGGCTCACACAGCTTCTGCATAGCACAGCTCCGGGACACGGGGCTGCAGGTGCAGAAGGACAGAGGAGTTGCTACCCTCCTCCTACGCCCGGTCCCTGCCTACCCGCAGCCCAGCTCGCATCCCTGATGCTGCCTACAAAGGCCATCAGCAATGGCCAATCTCCCGATGATTTTCTTCTGAACTCACTTGCCACGTGGAAAATACAGAGCAGGAGCAGGGCGGCTTGGGCTTCTGAATGCAGCAATACAGCCGCGGGTGAGACTGGGCCACGGGGTTTTACCACCTACGTGAAGAGACACTGCCCCCCAGGCACAGCCCACACAGGCTGGCCGTGTGGATCCACCCTCGCTGTCCCTGCAGGCCGGAGCTCTCAGCAGCTGAGAAGTGCCACTCCAGAGGATCATGCGACTGCTTGTTAGGATCAAAGGCCAAACCCTGCCTCCTGTGAGGGGCATGGACTCCCTCAGCAGAAGAGAACGTTTTCCTCCGTCAGTATCTGCAGGAAGAGGCCGATCTTGGGGCAGGTTGAAGTGAGGGACATGCCCTCCTCTGTGCGGCCGGCTGCCAGGCCTGAGGTGTCCTGGGGTCAGGGAGGGCAGCCACCCAAGGGGAGGCAGGGCTTGGGGCCAATTCTGGGGACCGTCTGGCCACTCTCAGGGCTGGAGACATCTGAGGGCATGTTTGGGGTTCTTAACCCGTCTTTCTGTGTGGACCACTGTGGCCTCTCTGAAGCGTATAAACTTCCTCCTCAGAAAAATATTGTAAATACACAAAATTAAATAGGATTAAAGAAAAACAATTACATTGCAATAGATTGTATCCCTGGTGAAGAGCCCAGTAGAGAGTTCGAGTGACCTAAATTTTGGCATAAAAAGTAAACGTGGGGAAAATGTATTGTGAGGCCCGGTTTTGCAGTTCCAGACTGTCATAGGCGGCCCAGGCTGTCACTCGTGGTGAAAGACGCCTGCTGCTACGGAACATCCAGGTCCTGTGAGCAGAGCTGCTGAGGGTCCCACGAGACACTTAGGCTTTGCATTATAGTCAAACATCAAAGGGCAGGCTAAAAAGTTAACTAAAATGTGATTTCCAAGTTCAAAGACATCTGTAGAATCATATTTTTAATAGATTTTATTGAATAGATTTTCTTGTATAGAGCATCAACACATATTTTATAGTTTATACTACTTTTCTTATGAAGTGCTCAAATCATAAATATACTCAAGGATATTCTCTCACAGACAGATAATTATGGGTTATCAAGGACTTGGCTTTAACTTTGTTTTACATCTTCATAATGGTTTTCCAATGGCCAAAGTTTGTTGTTGATGTAGAAGCTTCTCCTGGATTCTGAGAGCAGCGTGCGCACACAGGGCCTGTGCTCGGCACGAGGCATGCGGCCGGCCTGCAGCACCTGCCCGCCTGCCCCCACGCGCCCTGCACCTCCACGGGGCACCTGCATGTTTGAAGCTATCATCATCGCCCTCACAGCTGTGTGCACAGGCGTGTCTGGGCATGCTGCGATTTGCCCCCCGGTAACCACAGCCCCAGACGCAGGGTGCTGTAGAGGAGCCAGGAGGCAGGCGGCACCCACACCCTGTGCCCCAACCGCCCTCAAGACCTGGGACCCCCGCCCCACCCCACCTAAGCCTGTGCCACAGCCCAGATGTGCAGCCCCGGGACCCTGGCCCCAGGCACAGCCCTCACTCCCTGCCGTCTGTGCACACAGTTGTCCCTCTGCCAGCAACTGTCCCCCAAATAGACTGTGGGGAAGTCTCCCACCTAACATGAAGGAGCCCTGATGGCTCTGCCTGGGGGCTGAACTTTCAAAGGAGCCTTCTCAGTTTATGGAAGTGCTTTCCACCTGCTGCCTTCAGTCCGGTTAAAGGCAGCCCTGATCACCACAAAGACAGGTCCTACAGAGTCCCGGAGTGAACGCTCTTCCTGGTGGCGTCTACGGAAGACTCGCAGCCGTCCTGAGCCTCCTCTGCAGCCCGCTAGAGCTCCCCCCTCCCCAGGCTACTGGCCAAACACTTCACACATTGTCTCATTTTCGGAGCCTGCCCGAGTCCAGCTTCTCCTCCCAGCGACTCCTCACAGATAGGCACTTCTGGCCCCTGGGGTGCCCAACATAAGGATTTCTGCTCCTCCTGTGAGCCCCAAAGACTTCTATACCCACACAACCCTGTGCAAGGTCCGCTTCAGTTCCTGGTCAAAGATGGGAGTTGCTATACTCAACTACTTAGGAAGACCTACTAGAAGAAAAAAATCTCCAGGTAATGAAGTCTCAGCAATGTATAAACATCCAATATGTCACTTCTTTGCTTTGGGGGCTGTCAAATGGATCCAAAGGAAGAGAATAAATTTCTCATCTCTGTGAAAATCAGGTTTCCAAGAGAAAGAAAAGAATGGTGAATGGAAGGAACCTAAGGCCAGGTAAGCTCAGGGAGATATCCTGTCTCGTGCACTTTATCCACCTGCAGAATGCAATCATGCTGCCCGCTTCTTCAGGGGAAGGCAAACTGAGAGAGAATGTTGAAGCCTCACTTTCCTACCACTGTTTTTCACAGTGCAGGGGAATTTGATCCCAGCAGGCCTAAGCAGGGGCTGGAGGAGACACCCTCCTCCGGCCCCCTTCACCCCTGGCTCCCGACGCTGCCCCGCAGGACACACGGGTGGCTCCAGGCCACCTATGAGCAGTGCGGCAGGTAAGCCCTTGATAAAACCCCTGCTCTGAAACCTTGGCAAGGGCCACTTGGCTTTCAAACACTGCTTTATGTGTCAAAGCTCTGGCCTGATGCTTCCAAAGGGCACACGATCCAAGTGACTTGGGGCAACTCTTGTGGCTGAGCGCTTTGCAAGACATTGGCAAGGAGGTGCTCTGCCCCTCCCAAATACACAGGCACGCGCGAGCGCTCTCTGGCCCGCCCGCCGCAGCCTGGCAGAGCCGGAAGCCTTGACATGCAGGGCTCCAGGCCTGGATGGCCCTTCCTCCTCCTCCCTCTTTTACGTTGTGAGGTGCAGGGGCCCTACTTGCTGTTCCATAAATGTAAGGAAACCGAGGCCCCAGATGCTACGCCCCCAACACCACGTCACGCTGGCAGGCAGCACCTCAGCCTCCCTGAAATGACAGACCTCGGGTGTCCCACGTGGGATGAGAACACCGTATAGAGGACAAGTGAGCAATGTTACACTTGCATGTTATGTATCGAGAGCAGTATTTGTATCATGCTTAATATTATTAGCATATCATTTCTTAAAAGCATCTTCTCTGGTACTATTTTGGTTTCCCTTAGACACTGTCTCCATTCTTTTATGTTTTTCATAGAAAGGCTTAATTAATTCTGATATTTGGTGAAAGTTTAAATCCTCTAACTTCCTTTTTATCAGTTCCCCTGAAAGCCACAGCCATCGAATGAGATTTGTTGAAATGTGGCAAGTGCCCCTGGGACATGGACACCGCAGGGTGTCTGTGGCCCTGCCCATGTCCCTGGTGCCTGTATTTGTGTGTGATAACTTTGTTTTTGTAGGGTGCTCGCTTCGGGCTGGGGAGGGGTGTGGAGGGGCAAGCAAGCAGATGGTTGCACCAGTCATTTGTTCTAGAATGGGAGCTGCTCCTACAAAGGCTCCAAGCCTCACCTCCTATTGCCATCCTGGACTCCACATTCTCTCTGCAGCCAGACCAACTGAGCAGACCGGCAGGATCTGGGGGCGGAGTAAGTCTGGGAGCGCTGCTTCTAGCGAGGGAGCCGAGCAATGCGGCTTCCCACGACGAGTGAAGATGCAGGTTCAGCAATGCCAAGGAGGCTGGGCCCGGTTCCTCCTGAGTTTATTAATTGTACGTGTGGTACAGATGGGCTGCCTGTGTCTGCGGCGCGCGACGGTAAGGCACGGTGGCAGCACGTGCCTGCAGAGCGGAGGGGATTCGGGGCAGCCCAGCTCGTCCCGCCTCCCTGCAGGCCGGCGGGCCGGAGGACACCCATCCCCGCCCCCGGCGGGCAGCACCGCGCCAGCCACAGCCCCGTGCTCCTGTAAACATAAGTAGATCACCAAGGGAAAACCGTGATTTAAGTTGGGGAGAAAATTATCTTTTCTTAAAAAAAAATGGGTCCCTATTTTACTTGGATTTGACCTTGAGACGACACCTGCACGGTGTAGGAGGGCGCGGGCGGCAGCAGCGCCGGAGGAGGGGCCGTCCCACGGGGTGCTGGCCCGGGATGCTTGCGAGGGGACCGAGCGGGTCTTTGGGGAAGTCTGTGCCCCAGACACAGGTCCCCTTTGTCTTCCCTCCAGCAGACAGCAATCGGGTCCATCCACTTGTACACTGCAGATTCGTTCCCTCTTCGCTTCCCGTCTTCTGGAAAGTTCAGCGCGCGAGCCTGCAGCGCCACGCCCGGGCGTTCGGTCACAGGACACACACACCGTCCTGATTCATAACCGAGTAGCAAATATTTTATAAGAATCAGAAGGGAGTGGGTACTGAAAGAACTATTTTGTATTTATTGCACTTGAATAATTAGATAATCCTCTAGCAAATTTTAAAAGTAATCTAGGGTCTCAAAGATTTCACATTTTCTGTATCTGTGCCTTACCTACGTTTATCTGTTGAGCGACCACTGTAGGCCAAACTGTTGGTCCACGTTCTACATTTCTCAATTAACCTCATGATTGATTTGACCTGAGCTAAGTGGTTTAACTCTGGATCACACGTTATCATAGTGTTAGACTATAATAATTTTAGATAAAATTACCAATAAAATATATATGTGTTATTTTACAAGAGCTTAGAGGAGTCCTTACACTCTTGGAATTTGCAATTTGTTTTGTGTAATTCCATATTCACTCTCAATTTGCAATCCTCAGTATCTACTTTTAATAAGTAGATTAATGAGTTGCCTTACTATTGCAATATGTACACTTGTATTGAGACAGTCAATGAAAGTCACCAGATACTTTATGAGTTTCTAAGGTAACTCTATGAAAGGAACACAAGCAACATATCTTGTTGGGAGCCACTGTAAATATTTTCTGCAAATAAAGTATTACATCTTCTTAAGAGGTTTTTCTAAGACTTGACTTATACTTCATTTTAATCATTGATACATTTGCCAAGCTCTACTGGGTAATTAGCAGTATCAGTGGGAAATATTGTTTGGCAAAGAGCAATAGTGTACCAGAACCAGCTCGTAATGGCTCACAAGAAAACACTTACAAAGCTGTTGGGAATTTTGGGAAATATTTGTTAAACTCTGGCATTATTAACTATCAAATTACACAGACTTATAACTTAATGAATTATATTAAATGCAAGGTAGTAAGAATTCAAAACTCATCGCTGCCTAAACATTTCACTCCATTTCACCATGGTCTGTGCTCCTGCGGCTGCCCGGGTCTCTCATATGGGCATGGTGGAAGTGAACCCCGACAGCCACTCCTCCACGATCCGGCCCCAGCTCCCGCGTACCGCTGGCAGCGTGAAACCAGCATGAAACCAGCCGGGGTGGGGGCATTTACACCAGAGAAATCAGCAAATGCCACAAACCAGAGCTTGATTTGTTGTTAGGTTGAGGGCCCAGACTTAAGAAAGTGAAGAAGAAAATGTTTATAACATTTAGATTAAACTCAAAAGATTCAACTTTAAAGTGTGTTGTGTAGGTGTCTGTTCCATTGTGAAATAGCAAAACAGATTGAGAAACGATTCTACCAGTGTTCAGAACCTATCATCCAATTCAGCAAAAAAGTTGCTCACGTCACTGGAGAACAAGTAAATTTCCAACATACATCTTCATCGTTTCATTTTCACCTTACTTGTTAGCATAATTGTGAAAATATCTGCCAACATTCTTGTCGGAATCACATTTGCATATCAGCTACAACACTAGTTTGGCTACCTACACAAGATTTCAGCAAAAATCAATGAAAGCATTCTATGGAATTTATAATAAAGAGTATATTTTCTCATCACATATGACTATTTATAAATCGTGCACAATATATCTTCACACAAGGATGCTTGATAATAAAATTATGTGTGTATGTACACACACTTTTTTCCTGAAGACCTGGTTGTTAAACATTTACCAGCCTGCTGCTTGCTGTGTGTCTGTATTGGTTTTTCTCTGTGTGTATGAAAATTCTAGCCAACCTAAAGGAGATCTGTTTGCCTAAATATTTTCCCTCAGAAGACAGTAAGGGATATTTTATATTTACAGAAAGAAACAGTGCCAATTAAGAAATAAATTTCTTTGATGATATTTTCCAAAATAAAAGAACTATTCCCAACAGTCCTTTAGATACCATCATTCAAGTTGCTCATCAAAAAAGTCATCCATGTATGTCTGTTTAAATAATATTCTTGTCTAAACAGTAAATAATAGTATATACCTCATGATTTCAAATTGTTTAAATAAGGATTTTTCTCCTGAAATTTAAGGTTTTTTTAAAGAAATGATATATAAATATATAAATACTCAACATACACTGCACTTTTTTCAGCAGAGAGAGCAGGAATGTTCCAGCACATTTGGTGTCCAGATTCCTCCCATGAGCTCAGATGGAAGGGTCAGCCTAACAGAGTAGGGAAGGAAGGGTACAAGGTCCCAGTCCTGGCGCTAGCCCCAATGCCAGAGGGACATCGTCCAAGAAAGCCCAAAAGCATGTTCCAAAATCAGAGATAAAGCTGCAGTGAGAGAAATCATTGAGGTGAGCTCGTGGCACACTGAGGCGAGATATAGATGATGCCAACTGGGCAAGGTACTGCTTAAAAGCCATTCAAGAAATAGCCAGGAACTGGAAGAAACAACTAAAATGACATAATGAGCAAAGAATGGACTTTCGGGGGCAAGTATCTCAGGACCAATTATGAATATATTATATTTCTGGGATTGTTTCTGTTGTTGCAAGTAGGTAGGTGCTTAGCCACAGAAGGGCCCAATACCACGTAGTGAATGATGAACACCTGAATGATAAGCTGGTCCTGCCCCCGAGGTAGGTACAATTGCTTGAGGCTTTATGTTTGGAGAACATGCGGTATGAAAATTTTTTTCTGGCACTGAGTTCAAAACACCAAATTCTGTGCCAACCAGCCCTTCAAGCAGGAGTAAGCAAACTCCAGCCTTTGTGCCCAATCCCACCCACTCCTTGTTTGTGCAAATTAAGTTTTCCTGCACAGAGCCATGCTCATGCATTTATGTATGTCCAGGGTTGCTTTTGCATTACAATAGCAGAGCTGAGTAGTTGTGACAGAGACCATATGAACTGCAAAGTCCAAATATTAACTGTCAGGCCCTTTAGAGAAAAAGTTTGCTGATTCTTGCCTTAGAGGAATTAATACAATAGGCAGAATTCTGCTGATGTTTCTCTCTTCCAAATGGTTCCATAGGAGCAAAGCATGAGTAAGTGATAATTCACTTGTCCAACTACCCTTTGCTGAATGCCTGCTATATATCACTGGGAATAAATATCACCTGCCCCCACTCGCCCAGGAAGAGGCAGAGGCATAGATGTCTATAATAAACGATGCTCCATATCACATCCAGGAGGGGACCATTAACTTGAAGGAGCCATCACTCTCAGGATGTGGCAAGTGCAAGGGCCACCTGTTGAGGGAGGTCTCAGGCTTCCCCGAGGAAGACAGCTATCCCTCCTCTCCCTGCTTCTGTGATGAAACCAGGGCCCAGCTGTCTCAGGGGTGAGGGACTACGGATGACCCTGATTCCTCTGGAAAGGGATGGAGGTGTTAAGGTGCCAGCTCAGATGGCAGCACGCATGGTTTCTCCCTTGTCCCTGTGCTTCCCCCCTTCAAGGAGGGGTGAGTGCACCCTGCATTGCAGGCTGCACCAGGCACTGTGCTAAGCACCTCAAGAGTGTCACTTCACACAGTCCTGGCAGTAAACTGTGCAGCAGGTCCTATTGTTCTCTCCCATTGCACAGGGAGACTGAGGCTGGGAGCCATACAGCTACCCAGCACCCCCTGGTAACCAGGGGCAGAGCAGGGATTGTGTCTGTCCAACTTCAAAGCCAAGCTGTTTGGAACTCTCTATGTCTGAAGCCCAAGGGAAGAAGGCATTGCCAGGAGGAGGAGGAGGGAGTGGCAGATGCAGGCACATGGAGCAAAGCAGAGGAGAGTACTCAGCAGACCCTGCACAAGGCCACTTTGGCACTGCTGGTGGCCTCAGGTGTGGGGACAGCCTGCCCCTCACCCTCACGCTAACCTTCTGGCTGGGGTCTTCCCCACGAGGCTGCTGTCAACCAGGCGGTTCTGGGGAGTGGGAGCTCTGGGCTCTGTCCTATTCTCGGCGTCAAGGTCAGCCTGGAAGGGGAAAGAGTCATGCTGGGCAGTCTGCATAAGTGAGGTCTGCTTGCTCAGATAGTAACTGAGGAAGGGAGAGCTGCTCCAGGTTACCCAAAGACTCGTCGGGCAAATCTGTGTGCTTACTTAGAACTTCCGTTCCTTCATTAGGGAGCCAGGGAGACCAGGGCGCAAGACTCAACTCCATCACTCAGTAGCATGTCCTCTTAGAAGCCGGTTTCTTAAGCTGCACAGTAAGGGCCATAAGGCCTCATTCCCAGGGTGGCTGTGATAATGAAATGGGGTCATGCTTGCAAAGCAAGTTCGTATGGTGTTTGGCACACAAGAGGCCATCAATAAAACTTTCGTCCTTGTCGTTCATATTATTAGGATGGATAGCATTAATACTACTGAGATTACTAACGGTCAGGTACTATGCTAAGAAAGCAAGATAGAAAGGTGACTATGGCGCAGGCTGTGTGCAGGGACCCGTTGGAGGCAGGCAGAAATCCAGGTGGCACGGTCCCTCCCGTGTCGCTGCGTTACTGATTCTCTCCTCCCGACCACGCCTGTTTGTGCCTGACTACAGATCCTTCCTGCTGTGCCAGCACCCACAGCTTCCCTCTGCGCAGCACGTCTGCATCCCTGCCAACTGTCCCTCCCCAAAATTCACCTCTCCTGAGCATTTGCACAGACGTTCTAACGGGTGACTCCGGCTGAACAGGCTGCTTCCTCCAAAGCTCATGTTTTAACAAAGACCGTGGATACCTAACCTGCATAGCTGGCAGTGTGTGGATTTCTGATAAGGTGTTAAGCTTGGTGGGGGCGGGCACAAAGGGTAAATTTGGTGGTCCCTTCTTTTGTGCAGCCGTCCCAAAAGCCATCCCCAAAGCCATCCCAAATAGACAGATGAAACCTCAACTCCAACACGGAGAGCCCAAGGGTTCCCGTACTTTCCAGCCCAACTAGCTCATTGCTCATGAGGACAACACATCACTTGTCCTTCGGTTCACCAGCCTATGGAATATTAACTATTAATGAATTCAATACAATTGTGTTTCTTCTGTTTATCACGTATAAAAAGGGAAAAGGAGAGATAATAATGCTTATTGCAAAAGTACTCATCAGAGTAAATTCCAGGCATTGATCGAAGCTGCCCGGAGGAAAAGTGCACCTTAACTAAAACCTATGATTATACCACCAACCGGTGAAGGTGAAATGCTCTGTGTGCATCCCCTGTGCCCATCTGTGGAACTTGCAAACGCAACCTCCAAGAAAGGCAAATTATAAATATTGGGATTTTTATTTTCTATACATATTCTAAGCCCACTCTGCAAAAGAACATGGATCAGTAAAGGGGAAATGGATTATTTGCATCTAGTCACCTGTAACTAGCAACATATATAGACCAGTTTTCACCAGTGGTGGGCTGGTAAGTGTTTAACAATCAGTTTTTGAAGGACGAGGGAGAAGTGAGGTCCTGGTTTGAAGCCTCTCCCCATTTCTGCATCGTAAGTGCTCCAGTGGGACAGAAGTTGCTGACCATGGAGCTTTGAGATGGCCCTGTCACACCATGAGCACTGCCCACTCTGCCCAGCATGGCAGATGGGACCACTCCAGCCTAGGAGCTGGAGATCAGGGCTCAGCCCCCATTGCACATAGAGGTGACCTCAGCTGGGTCACTTATTCTTGGAACCTGATGTCCTCATCTGTAAATCGGGAGACAACAGCTGTCCTATAAGCTCCATAAGGCTGTCATGAAAGTGAAAGTAGTTCTTTGAGGTAATTTAGACTCTCAGGTACCTGCTGTGGTGTTTTCGCTATCATTATGGGTCGTCTGGGGTGGGGCCTGGCAGCTACCTTCTCTATCTCAGTTAGGGTGCTTAAAAATCCTTAATCCTCCTCTGACACCTGAGAGGTGCTCACTGAATGTCCCAAGTAGTGATCTAGCACAGTGTGCCACGGTTTTGTTCACTAGTAAAATTTGACGTCACTCATCGGTCTCATTATTAGGGCAAACTCTCAATTATCTAGGGTCACTCTAAGAACCCCACAATCATTTGAAAGGAGAGCCCCACACTGGCCCGTGGAAAAGAGAGCTTGATGCCCAACCACACGAAAGCTGTTAGGATAGTAGACACTGCCCCAGGAGAAGAGAGATCTCCAACACTGACTGGCCAACAGATACATCTCTGTGACCCATCCCTGGAATTCAATTTTGAGGATAGTGTCTTCTGTGAAAACTTGCACCCCAGATTCCATTAACTCATCTCAGTTGAAACCTTCAGATTATCTAGAAAGTGAATCTGAATTCCTACCAGTCATGAGACCTTGTTCAAGACATTATCTCCTCTAAGCCTTAATTTGTCTTCATGAAAAATGGGTTAAAATCTATGCCATAAAACTTTTATAAGAAATAAATATGGCTTTGTAAGTGACAGGCATTTAACTTATTTTCTACTCAGAGACAATTTACTATTAATTGACTTTTTTTGTTTCATGCTAATGTAACTAAAAATGCTGAAATCCCAGTGGGCACCGACAAAACAGTCATCATGTAGTAGTAACTAGACGCAGACAAATAAAAGCAGGCCAGGATTTTTATTTTTGAATATGAAATTCCTTCTGTGGTTTGAATTTGGGGATTTAGAAAAGTCTTAAGTTCTCTCTGAAATATTCCTCAAAATTGTGGGTGTAGCAGTCATGATTTTGTGTCTCCATTTCCATCTTTTCCTGGAAGGCAGAGCGTGCCTTTGGTTCAAACATCCACCACTGTGGGTAAGGTTAGCCTTTCCCCCATGTCTAGGTGTAAGTGGTGATTGGTGTGAGCCAATGACAGTGATAATATTCGCCTTGCCAGTGGTTTATCTAGCTGGGCAAGTGATCCATTTCTGGCCAAAATAGTGTGAAAGGAGACTTTCTGGGGGGGCTTTTAAGAAAAGTTTTCATACTCCTAAGGAGACCCTAGTCCTGCTCTTGGACGTTCTCGGTTAGGATGTGATCCCAGAAGAGCTGCAGCCAGAGCTCAGAGCTGATACAGGCAGAGGGAAGCATGATCCAAACCTGTTCTTAAGACACCCATGAGCCATTGAATCAACCAACCTGAAACTTGTCTTATTTCTGGACTTCTTCTTCTGAGATCATAAATTTCTTTATTGTTAGAGTTTTCTCTTATTTGCAATTCAATGAATCTTCACTGCTTCTTGTCTATATATCAAAGTTATCCAAACATATTAAAAGCAGTGGTGCAAACTCATCTAAAAATGCATGTTGCATCTTGAATAGTTCCCTGTGAGATGGGAATAATCTCCTCTTGTCACATGCAGCACAAAGGTTCAGTCAGTCTGATCTCTCACACGTTGAAAATGATCCCACCAGCAGTTGAAGGGGCCAGGCAGCTGGTGAGGGTGCCCCTGGGGACAGCAGTGTGTGCTAGAGCGCTGTCTGTTCTCTCATACGTGTGTGCTTGAGAAATGTTCTAAACAGAATGTGTTTCCATCCACATCAGTGTATTTCTCTAAATCAATAAAATTCTCAGTAAAGAATGGGAAAATGAGGTCAAGAAAGTGATACCACCAGAAACGCTTGCCTGGGACAGATGTGTACTAAACCCACTGGAATGACCTCCCCAAATTAGAGTCCACCAATGAAAGGACATTGAGCATGCACCGTCATGTTTAATGATGATATTTGATGAGGATGACCTCATGTGACACATAAACTCAATTAATTATGTTATTCTACCTTTAAAATATAGTAGGGAATGTGTCAGGGAAGCTCTAGCATCATACCAGATGCCAGAAGTTCAAAAGTTCAGGCAAAATAAAAAAATGTAGTTTTCCTTAATAATGAAAAATATAATGTCAAGACAGATTCAAGTAAACACACGAAGAAACATCTATTAATGCAATAAAACTTTGAGGAATATAAAGAATATGATGACATTGGATAGAAGAAAACATTTGCATGTTCCAGAGATGTAGAAGAAATTGAAGACAGCTCATGCACATAAAATATGACCCTTTGAGGACTGCCAAGGTCAATGAGACCCAGAGAGATCAGCTTAATCTAAAATTGGGTTTGTTCCTTTTTCTTATATGGGCTAGTTCCTCCCTTTCTTGTATATCTGTCACTTTTTTTATTTCTCTAGCATTTCTCCAACTTCACCTCCTTAGCACATGTTTCCTACTTGTCCCAGAAGATAGTTGCTGCATATTTTGAAAAATCCAAGAGCGATGGCAGCGCAATGATAAATGGCCCGTGTTTTCTGGACTAGTTGTTTTCTGAATTCTTGTCCTTAATAAGACTTTCTTTGTTCCTTTGAGGCTTCACGCTCAGTGGCAGGGGGATGGGGAGATGTATGTTAGTGCAAATGATCATTTTGAGTCACTTTGCTACGCATGAGTCAAACGCCCCCTCACCACGGCTTGTCTTTTCATATTGCTTTCTTCTCAGGATCCTGTACAAGCTATCATCTTTGCAAAAGTGAAATGCTGGCACCTAACAAAGTTCAATGGCAGGTTATAGAGTATATGGTTTTGACTAAAGTTTAAAATTATACGCTCAAGGTCAAGGAAGTAAAACCGAAGTCTTTTAGTGAACTAATAGAGTTAAAATTCTACTGTCAAATATTAAGGTAGTTTCAGCTCCAAATCATCTCTTGAAACAATAATTATAATCGTTCCCTAGGTATGCAATTGAAACTACCATACAACTTCCAGAAATACTGATATTTTAAGACATCTTGTGCTGTCATAGAAACAGGAATAGAGTAATAAGAGATTTTTTAAAATCTTTTAATACAAAATAAAGCAGAATTTCCAGTCAGGAACAAATGAGCATAAACTTTAGTTTCTGATGACCAAAATTACAAAAGAAATATTTATAAAAAATGAAGCAGCATGATTATAGTCCTATTAGGAAGAGAATGTTATAGTTTAAGTTGCATAAATATTCTCATAACTCCTATTTATTTCATTTACCGTTTTCTGAAAAACAAACTATTTTTTCCTGAAAACTTTCCATGCTATGATTTTCCTCTTTCTCCAAAGAGGAAAATCACTTATTTACATTTTGGAAAAATCTTAGGAACATCTGTTCAAGGACTTGGCTTTTAGGAAGAAGCATAAAGTGGAGGAAGCAAAGAATAATACACTTGTGCCTACACTCTCCACTCATTTCAACTTAGGGTCCCTAATCAATAAAGAAAAATAGCCGAATTTATTCACAGAGTTCAGCGAGAAAGATAATTGTGGAAAATAATTGAGCCTAAATGAGAAAATATTTGAATGAGATAGTGAGCTCTTCTCCAAATATATTATAGGCTTTATAAATCACTCCCAGAAACACGTGCTGGGTGTTCTATCTTTGTCCCGTTTCCTTACTTTAAGACAGTGTATTCATTCCCTGAGAGTAAATACTGAGAGACAGCTGTATATTCTCAATTTAACTTTAAGCCATGTACTTATAGTAATACCTTAAATTTTATAGCTTTAGTCCTCTGCGGACTAAAAGTTCATTCGCACATGTTACCACGCGATGCCCAGGGAACGCCAATGTCCAGAATATCGTCCGCAGCAGTTGGAGAGGTGACTTCGCTGTGAGCTTAAGGGCCTGGCGGGGCCTCAGAAATGAAGCTGTGTGTCTCACAACGGCTTCCCTGGTCCTGCATGCACCAGGCTCCACGTCATTCATGTTTCCTTCCAGAATCTTCTAGAACCAGACTCAGGGGAGTCAGTGGATATGATCTACTGACCTTACACAAAGGTCACTTACATTTTTATGTCTTAAAATTGGAGAAGGAAGGAGTTGCTAACACTCTACCTTGTTGCTTCATGCCAGAGGTCACTGTCAGGCCAGTTAAGACAGTTCAATCCTACTACTTCTGTACAGCATGCATCCCCTGAAAACTCTGAGTTTGTTTTTCTCAATCATTGTCAAAAAATTGGAATATTAATTATAAATTCAAAGCTGTTTATACGCTCACGGTTGTAATCAACTACACACTTCCTATACAGAGCGCTGACGCACTGCTGCCAAATGCTTTGTAAGCTGCTGATGGAAACACTGCCCTAAGAACGCTGGAAGTGTGCAGAGGACCCTCGGGCCTGACACAGGAGAGCAACTACCCAGGCAGGGAAGGCCTCACAGTCCTGGAAGCCGGCCCAGTCGTGCTGGGGCATTTGCACTGGGCCACGTTCTTGTAGCTGCCATTGTGTTTGAAGGATTAGCACAAAGTGTCACAGGAGCTTGCAAAACGGAAGACTGACCCAGCATGGGAGGGTCAGGAAAGGCCTGGAGGAAGCAGCTTCCCAGTGAGATGCGATGGACTAACGAGTCTGCCAGGGAAGGACCGGAAGTGGCCACACGGGCAGGAAAGCACATCTTCATACAGTAACTCAAAATGCATGCCCAGGAGAACAGCCATCTATTTCCAAAGCAACGTGCAAGCAGGTCCTGTTCACAGCCTCCCTTCCTTTGAATTGCCTCTCCCAGCTTTTCTCTGAAAGCTCACCTCCCCACCTCAGTGCAATGGATTTTTCCTTTGCGCCAAAAACTGATCACCTCCTTGCCTCGAGAGCACAGTATTTACACAACCAGTGTAGTTTCTTTTCATTGGTGATTTTTGGCCCTGAGGTTATATTTCTTATACTCACAATGTTTTGAATATGACATTTCAAACCTAACTTAGCCCTTTTCTTCCAAAGCTACATTAATATAGTAGGAAGCTTAACAGACAATCCGGGCAGAAATGCCTGCAAGTTCACTGCCAATGCTACAAAAATGTGAATTGTTTTTCTCTGCATATGGGGATTTAGTGTTATTGCAGGGTTTCAGATTTTTATGAGCACTTAAAATTTTGGATCTGATAGGGATCTGGGCTCACATTAAGTCACTTCAAATTATTGAAATATCCATCTTCTACTTAAAATAAAAAGGTCACCACATCAGAACTATGAAGAGTGTGGGCATGGAGGAAGAGTATGTTTTTGGGTATCTTCAGAATCATGAAATTACCATGGAAAACCAAGTAATCAAAATAAACATATGTAAATGGGCTCAAAATAACCTGGTTGGATCAAATAATACTAACGAGGTCACATGATTCAATGTTGGTAAGGACATCACTTTTTATGCCATATTTATCCTGTTACCTAGAAGAACTAGTGGTTTTAGAAACCATGAAGCCCATCCCAGGTGCCTCAGCCAAGTTAAGAGTAGCCTCTGATCCTGTGGCATGTGGAAACACATGATTTTGACATTTTGCAAGGAACCTACATTTGTTTTTTCCAGTAGGCCTTCTGATTGGGAGGTTAACGATGAGAATGGTTGCATGTGGGTCGCTCCAGCTCCCCCTGCACTGATTTCTAGTGTCTACACCGGCCAGGGCCCAAATAAATTGAGCCCTGGCCCCTGTGTGTTGAGACATTATTATTTCTATGTGTTTAAATAAAAGTTAGGTAACTTTATATTCAGATTCTCCATAGCACGAAAAGACACAAATTAAGGAATAAAAAATAGAATTTTAATCTTTCTGGACATCAAGAATATCTGCAGTTCTATTGAGTAATACATTATGGATGATAAAATTTTATACGAAGCAAACATGAGTTTTGTAAGCCACTGCCTTCTTTCAACTCCGGGATTTGAGGAATTTTTTTTCTTTCACTCTTACCTACCTCTTCTTCTTCCATTCAGTGCTTTACAACACACTCCCTAGTCCTCATATCAGAAGAATTCTAGCTACTCATCGAGCAACCGATGCCAGCCTCACTCTTTCCAAACCGTAAATCTGCTTCCATATTCAAATCCTCTGTTTGATCTAGATTAACATTCGCAAAATAAAATCAAGCCTAGTTTGACCGTACTTTCTAACCATTCAAGAAGAAAAAGAAGTCCTGCACCTAAAAATGGACACAGGTCACAACCTGTGTCTTCAGCCATAAGCATTAGGGAGTGGAAAGGCCAGGACTCCGTGGGGTGGGAAAATGGGGAGGAACTCAGGCAGGACTCAAGGTGGAAGCTCCAATCCCTCCAGGGCAAGGCAGGGCTCTGAGAAGGGAAAGAGGCTGCGTGAATTTCTCTTCTATGATACTTTAAGATACTTGAAAGATTTTCTAAAAACTCTGAAAGACAAAGGACACGTGAACCCAGCACCTTTGCTACTTTTAACAGTTTTAATAAATAGTTTTTATAGATTTTATACCAGCTTGAAGTGATGCAGGTTAAATTACAAGATTAGATCAATCAGAATTTTAAAGCAGCAGCATAGGCAGTTAGCCAGCAAGAGGAAAAGCTAACTAACTTGTTTTTCATTTCTTCATACTTGCTGTTCAGAGACCTATGAACATGTAGGTAGGACGCTCAGTGCTGGAAGATATACCTTACTGCTCTGAAAAAGGTCAAGAGATGCCGGCTCTATAAAATATATCACTATCCAAGATAAGCATTACTTTTGTCATTGTGCAGATGATGGTGATTAATACTTAGCATTGTGCAAAACTTTAGAAAACTTAGTAGATACCAACATCTGTGCATAGAAAACATGCCATCTGTGTACATACCCAGTAAGAAGAGCATGACTCTGATGTATTTAAGAAGGCAAAGAGGCTATCAACTCAGGAAGAAACTAATTATACAAAAGTGTCCTATGCCATGAGCACTACCCTAAGATGTAACATGTCAGATTCACAGACACATGCAGAACAGGTGGCTGTATTCAATGTAAGTCCAAAATTGTGAAGTCTCTGAAGAAGGTTTCATAGCTTGAGTAAGTGTATTAATAATTTGATGATAATAAACAGCATAATTAAATGCTTAAGGTAGACAAAAGCATAATGATGATCATACTATACGTATGTATTAACTTTACATGACTTTAGTGCTGATTCCTCTCTCAGGCTCCAATTGGTGTGTGCCCTGGGGCTGCGACCACACAATGAGAAGTCGACATTGACATAAGACACCACTGTATCTTTTTCTAAACTTTCTCTATTCATCACATATAGAATGGCCCTGGTTATGCATTATTTTTTGCCAATATTGATCTGTCTTATTATCTTTTTGTCTTCAGAACTTAAGATCTGGCATTAAAGACAATTTTTTAAATAAGATAATATGGGATGTTGAAGTTGCAGATTTTTAAAAATATTTTAAGGCAATTACATTGTCAGTTTTCTCAATTTTTAAAAACGTGGGAACACAAGAATTCATTTTCATGGCACTCCTCAAACAAGCTCAAAGTGTTTCAGATCACACACATTAGTCATTCGAGCATCTCCATCTTAAACCTGACCAGCGCTGTTGTCAAAAAAGGGCATCGAAGGGAAATATTTACCACAAACCATTTCCTATTTCATTGTTAGTTGCCAAGGGCCGCCCCCGGCCGCCGGCCACTTGATGATTAGAGAGAGATCAACAAAGGGCGCATGGTGGCTGCTCCTGCGCCGCGCCAGGCGCCCGTCCAGCGCTGGCGGTGGGGGAGGAGCAGTGTGGGAAGCATTAGACGCTATTTCTGTAGAAAACAACACCAGTGGAAGGAAGTGAGCCAGTCAGCCCAGCTTCCCTTCCCAGCCAACAGGTACTTGGCGATTTTCCAAGTTTTATGATACTTGTGTATCATGTAAGAAATGTGTATTTTTCCATTTTTACTAGTATAATGACAATTATGTCTTCAAACTACCAAATAGTTATGATCTCCTATGTGACCCTAATGTAAGAAAATAATATTTGTTCTTTTGGAAAAAATATTTAACCAAAAACTGTCTTAAAATTCTCATACGGGAACAAACTTCAGCAAGGACAAAGTATTGCAGATTTTTTGTTTTTAATTTCCAAGGTTAAAAAATCCACAGGATTTGTTAAACAATCTGTTTCAAGTTTGATCAGTTCTTCTATCTCTTTTAATCGGTTTCTGTAAAATCATACATTATTTTGTCATCCATATATTTCAAGACAAAGTTAGCCTTTTCTTCTTTAGGTTTAAACAGCAACAATCAGCTCAACTCAATACTCAAATTATCTTACGATATTCTTTTATAAGTTTATCCAGTTTTTACACTTAGCTCATAAAACTTGATGGCTAACACAGGAATCCTATTCTAACAAAGGCTTCAAAATGTTACACAGATGTCATCCAATTGGAGAAATGAGTATTTAGTAATGGTACGACAATGAGGCAGATTTAAGAAAAACAGGATTTCAATTCTTACAGTATCTCAAAGTCTACCGGTAGTTGGAAATTTCATTCTTTATTTAACACATCTTAGTAAGCACCTACTATTTCCCAAGCACCATTCTGTGCAAAGAGATTAATATTAATAACACACAGTCCCTACCCAAAACAGTCTGTTTTCTTAACTAAAAATGAGAAAATAAATGTAAAGTCTCACCACCTCCCCAAAAAAGTTCTAAATAAATGATAGCTACTGTTAGCTATTATACAATATTTATGATATAAAACAGAATATTTTAGCAATATTCAGTCCTTAACCTCACCACTAATTCAGAGAGGCAATTTAAATTTTATATCTGAGAAACTAAAGCATTTATTTTATAATTTTATGTAGTAGAGTCTGGATTGTTTTTTCTAGCAATGTAACTGAACCTACCAAGCCTCTACCTTTTTTAGGCCTGGGTTCAAAGAACTAAAATTAAGTTTATGACAGGAAAAAAGAAACACGATTCTGTCTTTGTTTGTGCTGCTGTAAAGGAATCCCTGAAGCTGCTAATTTATAAAGAAAAGAGGATGGTTTGGCCCTGGGTCTGTGGCTGTTCGAGAAGCACCTACTTCTGATGAGGGATTCAGGCTGCTTCGGCTCTCCCAGGCAGGGCACCGGGCGGTGAGGAGATCACGAGGAGATCACAGGGCAAGAAAGGAAGTGAGAGAGAGAGAGAGAGAGAGAACTCACCTCCCCCCAGGGAGGGCAGTAATCTATTCTTGAGGGATGCACCCCCTGACCCAACACCTCCCTTGAGCCCCGCCCTCCGACACTGGGGATCAAATTTCAGTACGAGTTTGGAGGAGACAAACCTCCAAACTACGGCAGGTTCCCTACCAGTTCTCCTTACAAGATTGTCAGCCAATGTCAATGCAGGACAGCCGAGATGCCCCGCTGTTCCTTGCCCGGGCATGCCCGGGATGTTGGTCCAGGCCTCAGGACTCCTCAAGGCATGAACGCCTGAACCCAGATCCAACTGCCACCCACACACTGCCCGTGTTGGCGACAGTGACCACAAAGTTACTATCACGTAAGGGAGACAGGATCGCAGTCCTTCGGGACCACGTGTCCAATGACAGGCAGACATGTATGCAGTTGCCTCCAGTAACCGCCGGGACGGAAGCTGGTGAGCACCGGGGAGTCCCATGCTAGGTGGAGAGACAGGTATACAGTCGCCTCCAGGAGATGCACCAGTGCGCGGCTAGAGGCGTACGCGCCTCCAGCCCGCCCTGCGTGGACCCGAACCTGCGCGCGAGCCCAGCCCGCCAGGACACCCCGCGAGCGCCTCCGCCGCCCGGACCAAGCCGGAACACCACCCTCGGGCGGTTTGCGAGGGCTCAGGATGAGCAACGCATACGTTCCTGGAGCAAGAGTTTTACTGTGTTACAGAATTAACGATCAGTTTTCCATTGAAGCAAAGCATGGATACGTCATGGAGCGGAACTCGGAACTGCTGCAGACTTCAAGGAAAACGCTGTCAGACCGATGCCCGGAGCCCCTCTGGCTGCCCGGAGCTGCTGCCTGCCCTGCCTCCCCGCTGCTCCGCTGCTCCGCTGGGGAAAGGGTGCTGTCCTGGCAAGTCCCAAGGTCAATGCTTTACTTATCTCCAGAATAAAGCTAAAACACGCAAGGAAGCAGCAACTCATGGCCCAGAAAGCATTTGCCTGATTGTATAAGAAGCATGTTTCAGTGCATTCAATTTCTTTTAAAACTTTCTAATTAGTCTATTTTGCCCTGCTCCAGAAGGAACTTTGAATTTTCCTCCTGATGTACATTGAGTTTAGCCTGGTTTTTGTGCCCCCCACCCCTGTGTGTCTGTAACTAAAACGTCTTCATCCCTCATCTATATTTTCTAGGATATCACCTGATGCCAAGGTGTCCAGGAGCAAGCCTGAAAATGCAGCAGTTCTCTGTGTAACTCATGCAGTTTGGCTTTTTATTTCTTACTTCTTGTACTATGGGCTCAGCTAAGATTGAAGTGTCAGTTTTAATGCACAAATCTTTCTTTCTTAGGGATTTAACTCAGCCTACTATGCATCACAAGATGGAGTAAATAGCAAATGGTGATTGCTAGTAATCTTCCTTTGATAAAGATAGAGTCTATCCATGTAGACATGTTATGGTGATTCTGAGAGTGACATTAGCTTAGGATCAAATATGATTCTATGACTGAGAACAGAAGAAAGATGTTTTGCTTACATCTCAGACTGGCACTCGAGTGCTTATAACGGCAAATGAATGCATGAAGGCTTCTCAGCTCCCCAACAAATTTCTTGGCCCATTTTCTATGCTTCCTTAAGCTTTCTGAAGTATTCTCTTAAGAATCTTTTTTTCTTTTCCTTAACAATTCAAGATATCTCTGGGGACACAGCACATGTCAGTCTGTTAGGAACGGAAAAGACATTAATTTGTAAATGCGGCAGGAATGTAACAGAAGTGGGGATGATGTCAAGACAAAAGAGCAGGAATTGCTAGGCCTTGATGGGATGGGATTGCAGCGGAAAGTTCGCCTCCAGCCTCCACCTGCAGCGAGGTCCAGAGAGGCTGTGCTTAGTCCCAGCAGGGCGCAGGTCACCTGGAGACAAGGGGAGCAGTGCCTCTTGCAGAGCCTGCCGCTCACGGAGACTGATGCCCGTGCTCGTGCTCAGATCTGTCTCTAGTTTTAGGCTAGTGCTCACCAGAGACAGAGCATTTGTTGATTTAAATTCCCCACATGGTGCTATCATAAAATGAGGGGTGGGGGACAGCTTTCTCTCCAAAGTTGTGTTAGCCAAGATCGTTTGCAGATTAATTCTGGAGCTCCCTACTTCTACTTTAATTATCTGTATGTAACCCTGTGCCAGACTTGCTAATCAGTTTTTTGACTGTTAGCTTTATAGACCAAAGATAAAGCACAGTGTGTTCTTTGGAGAGTGTCTCTCCGGGACAGCAGCATTAGGGAGATTTCCCTTAAAATAGTTGGTGGACCCTAAACAAGCTGGCTATGCAAACTGTTGGGCTGTCAGATATTATTGTGATTTTAGTTGCATTTTCCTAACCCTATTGCATGCCTGGTGATATCTGGCCCTTGATGGTTGTGGTCATAGGAGCCACTTATAAGAATGGGGGCGGGGGGTGTCTTATACAGACCAAGCTCCATGCCCAAACACAAGGGCAGTGCAATCAGTGGGTGCTCTGGCCTGGCTTCCCGATGCAGTAACCAAGGAGGCCTTACCCGGCCCTCTGGGCTGCAGGCTCCCCTCTGCCCTCCCCTAGTGGGTGCCAGGACCAGAGGTGCAGAGACATGAGCAGAGCTGCACGGGAACACCAGCAGAGACCTGCATGAGGTCACGGGTGCAAGCTTTGTTCCCAGGCAGATCCTAGGATGCCAAGTTGTAGCCTGGAATTTTTACAGCTGAGTTTAAACCCCTGACACTGAGAGTTTATAATGGAAATGCTGCCAGACCTTTAACTCTAGCGACGCCACTATAATATTTATAAGTACCTTATACTCTTTCCAAACACATGTGCTCATTACTGATGTCTCTGCTTCTGCCTCACTTCTAGGGGAAACTCTCTGTATAAACACAACAGATTGGCTTGCTTATGCTTTCAAACTCTAATTGCTCCTGTCTCTATCTGTTAGAGGAAATCCAGCCCCAGGCCAGGGCTGAAGCCGGTCCCACTAAGCTTTGCGGAACTGCAGTGCCCTGCAACACACAGAATTCCTGCCTCTCATTTCCCTGTTGGAATTAGCCAACCTGCACATCCTTTAGAGTTTTCTTCTAATTACTACTTTCAATTATGTACCTGAGGGAGGACTGGCTGGCGGGCTGGAGACGACCCGTGAACCCACGAGGTCTGATAGATTCTGACCATCGGGCAG
Organism: Indri indri; assembly: GCA_004363605.1. Lineage (NCBI taxonomy): Eukaryota > Metazoa > Chordata > Mammalia > Primates > Indriidae > Indri > Indri indri. Next base: position 28,232 of record RJWJ010000862.1, read on the forward strand.
GCCCTAAGTAAACAGAGGACGGGGCCACACATCAGCGAAAGGCCCCTCAGAGTGCTGACAGCTTATCTGGTCCAACATAAGTAGGATTCCAGGGAAATTGATTGCTTAATAGTGATGAGGAATGACAAGGATTTCCTAACTCTTCAGTGCAAACCTCACAGCAATTGTGTGTCTGGACACAAAGCCATGCCCAGCTGCTGAGCTGCTGAGCTGGGAGACGCAGGGCTGGCCCACAGGTGAGAGGCAGAGAAACAAAAGGAAATGCACCCGGCTTCTGAGCAGCGATCACAGGAACCGGCGCCGCATCCTGACTGAGATCCGATGCACAGAACGCAGAGCGGTGCTGTGCAAAGAGGGCGCCCGCGCTCATGCAGGCCGCCGCAGCTCCGCACGGCCTCAGGATGCTGGCGTGAGTTGCAACGTAAGGCCTCCTGTGGTCTCACGGCCCCAGACGTTCAGCCAGAAATGAATCAGGAGTCGGGAGTGAAGACCTGTAGACAAGAATTTCATTGCTGGATTCCAAGATCATGAAAAGAAGAAAGTGAGGCCGCACCGCCGCGCCCGTGGCCGAACCAGCTTGCTGATGCGCCCAGGGCAGGGCACGCTCACACCGCGCCACACAGCAGGACTGCAGCCGCCGCTCACCAACTTAACGCCGTTGGGTTTCAGAACAGAAACCCCAATGCTGAGGGCTCCTCGTGACAGCCACAGCCATGTGGAATGTGTAAGAGCGCACGCTGGTTAACCTAGTGAACGGACATTCCTCTAGCGTCAGGCATGCACGCAGGCGGTGTGCAGCGCACGGCGGTGAATGTCTGCAAAAATGCCCTCACTGGTGAGCACGGAAGACACCAGCAGCACTTCAGCCAGCTGAGCGCCTGCGGGAAGTACGTTAGTGATGGGGTAAGAACTTGAGCCTCTTGAGTGAAGAGACTGCTGCATGCACAGTGTCTGTGCCACTTTGTCCTTGAAGTAAAGCAGCAGGGCTCTGGGCACCAGCCAGCGAGAAGCTGCCTGATGCACTCGCGCCAGCTCACGGATTGCAAGTAAGGCTGGTCCCTCAGTGACGTCTGCGTGCCCACGCTGCTGAACAGCGCAGCCAGCGCCCGTGATCTAACCAGAAACTGCCCCTAGGGACGATCAGATCATGAATATCAGTATCACATTGGTGTTTTCAGTGTTGAGCAGAGGCGAGTAGCTGGACTGGCATTTCAGTATCAGGCTATTAAGAGAGATTACCATACAACAATTTCACATTCTGGTTGCTACTCACAGAACCCCATGCTCAAGTACCCACTCTGTATCCCTGCTCCTTTCTTCCTCCAAATCTCTGGCATTGTCAGTATCATGAACTAATTCGGCTATTATTAGCCAAGCAATTACTGGCACTGGTACACAAAAGCACTCTTAATGAGAACAAAATGTGTCTTCGCCACTGCAAAGGAAAAGCCATAATACAATAATTTGATTCAGAGCTTCTACAGAACATGTAACATGGAGAGAACACTTATTAAATACGTCTGGTCACAAGGAAAGATCATATCAAAAGAAACACATGGAAGGAACATCAATTTCTTCTCTCTATTTGTACTTGGAGATGACAAGAGTGTAAAGGAACTGAGGCAATCACCCACCTTCCTGGAAAGCCAGAGACCTGGGCAGAGTCTGACCTCCCGATTTCAGAGCCTTAGTGACACCAAGTTGAGAAGGGGCTTTGGGGGGCCCCCGACACTCACACCTGTCTGGATTATGTCAGATAGGGTGTTTGTGGGGTCAGGGCCTGGTCATGGATGTGGTAGCTGTGTGTTCACACTCCAGCCTCGACACCTGCCCTGGCACAGGGCTGTCCTTGTAGTCCCCACAGAGTCTAATTTAAGCCCTGTGTTTTGCAACTAGTCTATATTTGAATAGTTGATTTCAGAGAACCCTTGAAAACAGGAAGCAAATGCTATAATTTTAAAGAACTATTTGGCAATCAACCCATGAAGAATAACAATCCGGATTGTTAAGTGTGGCGGGGGGAAACTCAGAAATTTAATGTGAAAACTTTTATATTTTTTCCTGTAGTTTATTAGCATTTACTGTGACAGACAGAGGGGGACGAGTAAAGACTTCAAGTTGCCTAAGCAAATAAATAACTGAAAGATGCCACAGTCCCTCTTCTGAAGAGAAAGGCGACAGAATGGGAAATCACTTTATTCCAATCATAAAACCTTTTCAGTGAAGGAAAACAGGCAGGATCATTTTGCAAAGGCAGAATCTCAAGGTAACATCATTGTCATGTTGGATATGAAAGAAAAAGCATTAAAATAAAGAAGGGAACGTTATTCTCTTTCCCACGAGCACACTGCCATCCACGCGGGGAGGTGGTGGGATGCAGAGGCCCTACGTGCAGGGGCTGGCCCTGGGTGAAGGCACCTTCTGAGCTAGACAGGAGTACCTGCTCTGGGCAGGAGCACTGCCCAGGGCCGCCTCTGCTCAGCAGCGTTGACCAGCACAGCCACACAGGATGAGGCCAGAGAGAGCGATGCCTGAAGAAATCCTCTTCATTTCAAATTTGTTGGTATTAAACTCATACGTGTTACGTAAACTCTATTTGTCCCTGAGCCAAACAAATAATGTAGGCAGCGATCTGACCCCTCGGAGCTGGTGGAAATCTCGATGACATGTATTTCTCCTTCTCCTTGTACCACAAATGCCACGTGTGTGACTTCCCCCAGCACAAAGGCCTGGCCTCTGGAAACTGCCGCTGCACCGCGGTGGCCTCGCCTGCCTTGCAGCCTTCCCCAGCCTCCACTGTGCCAGGGGCATGGCAGGGCTATGCCAGAAAGCAGGGGCACTGGCCGCCTGAGAAAGGGCGCCGCTCTCACCTCGTTTCTTCTGAGACCTTGTCGCTTGAAATCTCACTTTTGGGCAACGACATCAGGTGCTGGGTGGAACTTACAGGATTCTGGTCTGGGGAGTAAGGTGCCCCAGACACAAAACTGGAGTGTAAATCCTTTACAAATACAGCTGGTGATAGTATAGGTATATACCAAAAACGTTTCCACTTAACTTTGAGCTTCATTGAGACCCCATGGATCCAACGACAGGCTCTAATCCAGCAGTCAGATCCCGGCCGCTGGGAGACGTGCTGAAATTGACACAGCCCTCCAGGAGGATGCGTTTCCCTCCCTGCAAAGAGTGGAAGAAGAATTATCCCAAAGATGGAAGGGAGTTCCTCAGAAGAGTGAGCTTGTCCCCACCTCGCTCTCTCATGGGCTCTCTCAGGCAGACCCTCCAGCCGCCGTGGGCATGCTGCTGCCTAAAGACAGCCGAAAACAACTCTCTTACACAAATAAACACTTCCGCGCTGGAACTTTATGTTCCCAGTCTCTGCCGCCATTAATCACATTCAAAGTTTGTCTTTAAGAGCCTGCAATGAAGGAGTGAGAGGTGGGAGGAAAGGAAGGAAAATAAACTCCTGAGCCCAGTTAGACCTGCAAGACACAGGGGAGATGGAAACCCCTGCCCCTGCCCAAAGAGACTCCTGGAATCCCGTGAGACGTGCCCAAGGAGCGCACAAACCAGAAACCAAACTACGAGTTAGGCAACAACTCTGAGCTTCAGCATTCCAAAAATAAACGTCACCTGAATTTCAGTAGGAACCCCTTGACGGAGACTGGAAGCACCTCATTCATGCATGTATCTATGTCCATTGTTTAAGAAAAGAAAAAAGAAAAGAAAACTGAGAAGCGCTAATATGAGTTGGCCAAAGCCACATCCCAAAGAGATGCGAATATGGACTTCAGAACCGCAAGCGTGAGGAGGTGTTACCATGAGCAGAAGCTGCCTGTGTGCACCCATCCCACCCCACATCGCCCCAATACCAAGTCTGACTTGGGGCCACAGTGCACTGTCATCTCCCACAGCTGGGAGCAGATTAAGAGGTCAACAAAAACATCTTCAGCTTTTTATCTGCTGTCTATTTTAATTGTTTCCTTCCCATTTTTAAAAATTCCAAACTCCCTTCAGATCCTAAATGACTTCATCATCATTTTCACATTTCCAAATGAAACATTCTGTTCCAAAGACATCTAAGTAAGTGTGAGGTCACTGGGTTGCCCAGGGCCATCTTCGATGTTGCAGTCAGGAGCACCCACCCTGTAGGGAGCCAGGCTGGGCATCGCTGTGTATCCTACCCATGACAACAAATGTTCCTGATTTGTAGCAGTTAGTGAAACAATAGGACATTCTCCTTTTGCCTTTTGTCGTTGCTGTTATTGTTAGAGAAACTGCTGATTGCTTTCTGGCTTAAAACTGTCTTGCTGGGTGTCAACAAACGCGGTTCGAGTGATGGAAGCTAGCTGGGCCACTGCAGGCTTGATTGGCAGCAAGATCTGCACACCAAGGGCGGACGTGGGCTGTGGGCTTCACCAGCAGCTTGTGAATGTCCTCGGGTTACTCGAAGGTGCGTCCCCAGCTCAACTCTTTCTGGAATCTGACCCATTGTTAGGCAAGTGAACAAGAAAGTAGTAATTTAAACAAACATCTTCTTGCTTAGATATTTGATATAGACTTTCATCCTTATCCCTAATAACAAAATCAACCTTAGAAATTGATTGTGTGCTTTGCTGGCGTAAGACTTTCTTCCCCCGCAAAAAAGGGCAACTGGAAGTTATTATCCTGATAGATCTCACTTCAAAGTTTTATCTTCCGGCATCCTGGAAGTCTCGAGTCTATATCTTCCTGAGAATATTTGGAAATTGACATCGTAATGGAGAAACAAACAAAAGTGAGGCAAACAATTAATAGAACAAGGTCTGTTGTTACAAAATACATCAGAGTTATGGAAACAGCACTTCCTTTGACTGGAGTGAGCACCACTACAAAGCAGTCACTGGTTTTAATGGGGAAAAAAGTTATAATGGTCTAATATAAGTTTAATTATTTTCTATAATGTTATAATATAAGTAAAACCACATTGAAATCCTAAATTCTCTTTATACCAGCCGAGGACACAAGCCCAGAGTTTTCAGGACACAGCCACACCACATGCACTTATTGAAAGACGAGAGACGAAATGTTCTCTCTGCCCCAGAGAGTGTCATCATGTTTTCTGATGTGCTTTCATATGAGTGAAACGTAAACTTAAGGGGCCTCAGCTGCTAGTGTGTGTACAGACACCCGAAGCCACAGGCTTTATGGAACCTTACATTGTGTCCTTGGGATGTGCATGAATTGCATTCTCTCTGATGTCGTTTCCATAACAGTTTACGGCAACTACTCCGTAGATAACGTTCTGCGAGTACAAACCTGGCAATGAGAAACACTTCAGTTTTGCATATGGAAAGGCTCAGCTGTCAGGCAGAGCTAAGATCTCAAGATCGAAATTAAGCAATGGGCCATAGATTGCAAAGGAAAAGGAAAAAAAAAGGCTGAGCAAGATGTAGGGGAAAAAATGGGAATGGGGTGTATTTTGACTGAATGAGCATGTGTTTGCTTATTGGATCACATCACACCGCTTTTCCTAAGTGTACATTGAAAAGTTGGCTATGAGGATGCATAAGATGTGATCATTTTATAGCTTAAAAAAGAAAGAAAAACTCCTTAAAACTGCACTTGCTAAAACTTTCTGGACATTCACTTAAGTTTAATTTCAGTAAATTGTATTAAAAAAAATTAAAGACATTAGATAACTGGGTTTTTTGGTCACCTAACTAGACTCCAGGTTTTAAGCCATCCATCAGAATGTGATGACAGTTGTGACTACATAAGGTAAAGTGCAATGTTCTGTGGCAGGGTTTCCAATCACACCACAAGTATTCAGCTTCAGACATTCCTTTTCCTTCTGTAACTTAAAAAAAAATGTGTGAATCGGATTAGATAAGAAAGTTACTGCCATACACTAAATCATGATTTGTGAAAATGGAATTTAGTTGGATCCACGAAATAGATTACAGTGAATATCCTGTCATGGTATAGGCAACTTCGTGTTTGTGTTAGAAATGTGCACATGTGAATTTTTCTGCAGAGAAAGTACTGTTCCTCCCTTATACTATACAAGGGTCACTAGGCCTTAAAAAGGAGCAAGAATCCTTCAACCCTTTCCTTTTAGTGTAACCATTTCAGCGCATAATATTTTATTCTGTCTATTCACTTATTTATTATTCAACAAATATTTATTTAGTGGCTGCATAGAATCCACTGGTAGATAAGACATATATTCCCTGTCTTCAGTGTTCTTTTGGGCTAATTTGGAAGTGCAGATGGAAAGAAATACTATGGAATAAGTTCAATTTGCTAAGCAAATCTCACGCCAGGGTCTCAGGGAATGATTCCTGAGCAATATTTGATTGTCTCAAACTATGACAGTGATTATCCTTAGTGAGCCACAAATTATTCCATCTTTTAGCCTCTTTAGGTTGGATCCTGAGTCCTTTTGACACAACCCTAGGAGACTTCGAGAGTGTTCTTGATTTCTTAAATGACAAGATGTCCTGGTCTTACCTCACATGTTCCCTGCCCCAGACCTGGAGCTGGCCAGTCCACAGAGGAGATTAGTCTGGCCTACCAGGCAATGGTATATAGAGATCACAGTCTAGATGCTAGGGGTTAAAACCTAAATATTTTTTAAATGATAAAATGAAACTCAAACTTCATATATGAGAGGTTTAAGCTCCAAAATCATATAGTTAAATAAAGATGGAGTTACAGGAGACAGCGTGAAGTAACAGGAAAGAAGTGGATGGATGTAAATCCACACCCAAAGTTCACCAGCTCCAGATCACTCACCTCTCTTAGGCTGACTTGTGTCCAAACGGAGGTGTCCTTGCCTCCTTGCTGACAACAGGTGGGACGTCGTTGCAGCAGCTGGCATTTTGTGTGACTGAATAGGCCATATTTCACTGAACTTGTCCGAGACCGCCAACTGTAATATGCCCTTGGCTTTCATGGCCCCCAGTGCGCATTAGAAAGGCCACACCGGCCCTGTCACCCACTGTGGCCAGCCCAGTGCCATCTGTCCCGCATCGCGGCTCCTTCCTTGTGGTCTGGGGTCCAGCCTCATCACACTGCCCCCAGCACTCAGCTCTGGACTCTGCCCAGGCAGCTCTCTCTGCGGAAGCATTCTTCATGGGGTCATTGCTCCCCTTGCTCAGATGTCATTTAAAATAACTCTATCCAGGAAAGAAAAGAAAGTCTTTCTTTGTTTTTATCCCCTCTGTATGTGAACTTCCTGACCCATGATAGAGGAGGTTGTTATTTTATAACCTCGGTTATCAGTTAATTTCTTTCCATGTCCACCCAAATATAATACTGTCACTAAAGTCCCTGTTTGGAACTTAAAAGATTAAAAAAGCCAAACTTCACATAAGTACTCATTAGAAAGTACCAATTGCATGAATTTTCTGAAGCCATAAATACTGCAGGCTCTGAACTGTGTGTCACAGGGACAAATACTGAGTCCCTGCTGATTAGCTGTAGGTCCAGGAAAAAACTACTTAGCTTATCTGTACATCAGTTTTCTCTGCTAAAAATGGATTATAATGAATATTCTTATTTTATAAAATAGTTATAAGGATTCAATATTAATAAAACAATGTAGGCAAAGCAATTAGAACATTACCCGTGATTTCTGTTTCCAAGCAAGATAGAATTATGGGCTGATTTATGCTCCTGGCCGAAACAGCAAACCTCCACATGAGTTAAGAGCAAGATTTTAAGACACAAAGAACATTAATCCCTCAGAGACAGGAAAACAAACCAGGGGAGCCCTGAGTTGCTCAGCTGACTGCCTTGAGGGAGCGCCCGGCCACTGCAGGAAGGGGAGCCCAGGCAGAGCCGGTGCACACACATTGAGAAGAGGAAGCTGAGACTGCGTGCAGAACAGGGAGGCGAACATCGGCAGAACTGGAGAGGAGAGAAAACTACAGAAATCTGTGCTCGTGTACCCTCTCATGTGCTCAGTCTGGTCCTGATCAGTACAGCACGGCCGGGCAAAAGGCCATCTGAAAGAGACAGGCCAGAGCGCCCACCTCTCACACAAGCGGGGACAGTGTCTGTCCCACAAGCCAGAGGGGAAAAGTCAGGACTCACCAGACTCTGGGTAAAGTACTTGGAAGGGTATTAATTCATTAGTGAGAAATAATTAGTCCTAGATTGAGCACTGCCTGGTCCCACCTAACAAAACTTGAAAGTAATACCTGAAAGGATCAAACTGCTTCCAAACCACATCCAAGAACAAAGCTCAGAATATTTGTAGGAGTTTAAAATACCTAGTGTCCACCAAAATAGAATTAACAATGTCTGGTATCCACTTAAAAAATAGGCACACAAAGCAGGAGGAAAATATAACCCAAAATGAGAAGCAAAATCAATAAATCCAAACCAATAAGTGACGTACATGTTAAATTAGCCAACAAGGACATTGAAACCATTACAATAACTGTGGTCTACATGTTCAAAAATTTAAGAAGAGATATGGAAGATATAAAAAAAGACCCAAATTAAACTTCTAGAAATGATAACTACAATGTCTCAGATGAAAAATGTACTGGATGGGATTACTAGCAGAATAGGCATTGCTGAATAAAATATTATTCAGCAGAAATAGAAACTATTGAAAACAAAGCATAGAAGAAAAAATTAAAAAATGATGAACAGAGCATCACCAACCTGTGGGACAACTTCAAAAGGCTAATAATCTATGTGTAATTGGAGTTCTAAGAAAAGGGGATGGGAATAGAAAAAGTATTTGAAGAAATAGCTGAAAAATGTCCAGGATTTGATGAAAACTATAAATTTACACTGAAATTCAAGAATCACAACAAAACTCCAGCCAAAAAAAAGCGAAGGAACTAGAGCCAGGCATATTATTACCAAATTGCTCAAAACCAATGATAAAGAGATAAATCTTTAAAGCAGCCAGAAAAAAGAGAAAGACTTCATAGAAGACCAAAGGTAAGTATAATAGCAGATTTCTAGCTAGAAGCAGTACAAGCAAGAAGGCAGTGGATTAACATCTTTAAAATACTGAAATTAAAAAAAAAAACTGTTGACATAGAATTCTATACCCAGAAAAGAGAAAAAAACTTTCAAAGATGAAGGTGAAAGTAAGACTTTTTAAGACCTAAAAATGCTAAAAGAATTCATCAGAAGCATATTTGCACTACAAGAAAAGTAAATGAAGTTTTTAAAGCAGTCAGTACATCAAGAGAACACTATAGTCCTAAATATTTATAGACCTAGTAAGAGAGTTTCAAAATACATAAACCAAAAACTAATAGAACAGCAAGATGATTCATAAAAGAAAAAACCCAATAAGCTGGATTTTATTAACATTAAAACACTTTTCTTTGTGGAAAATATTGTTAAGAGAAAAACAAGTCAAGCCACAGACTGGGAGAAAATATTTTCAAAATATATATCTGATAAAGGACTGGTATCTAAAATATACAAAGAATTCTTACAAAGAACTCACCAATAAGTGAGCGAACAACCCAGTTAAAACTAAACACTTTACCAAAAAAGATATGCAGATGACAAATAAACATGCAAAAGATATTCAACATCCTTTTTCGTTAGGAAAATGCAAATTAAAACAATAATCATATGCCACTACACACATAATAAAATGGTTAAAACCCAAAAAACTAACAATACTAATTTTTGGTGAGGATGTAGAACAACAAAAACTCCAGTTTACTCCTGATGGGAATGCAAATGATGCAGCCACTTTGGAAGACAGTTTGGCAGTTTCTTATAAAACTAAACATAGTCTTACAATGTGATGCAGCAACTGCACTTTTACTGAGTTGAAAGTTTATGCCCACCCCAAAAATGTGCACACAAATGTTTATCCATAATTGCCAACAACTGGAAGCAACCAAGATGCTCTTCAACAGATGAATGGATAAATAAATCATAGTGCCAACATACAATGGAATACTGTTCAGCAACACAAAGAAATGAAATATCAATCCACACAACAAATAACATGAATGAAACTTAAGTGCCCGTTGCCAACTGAAAAAAGCCAGTTTGAAAATGCTGTATACTTTATGATTCCATTTAAATGACATTCTGGAAAAGGCTATCCTAAATTTGGAACAATAATCAGTGGTTTCTAGTGATTTGTGGAAGCGGGGAGCTGTTGAAAGGTGAAGTACAAGGATATTTTTAGGTGGAGGAAGTATTCTGTATGATATTGTAGTGGCAGCGATGTGGCCCTACCTGTTTATCAAAATCATAGAACTTCATAGCACAGAATGAACATGTTTGTGTGCAGATAGTTAAAATGTATTTAGGAGATCAGGGGATCCCAGAATAGAATACAGAATGTGACTAAAGAGTCCAACTGCTTGATAAATGTATATAAAACAACTTCTGGGAAGGTTGTCAGCGAAGCAAGTAAAGGAAAAAGGATGGAGACTGCAGGGCTAAAGGCAAAACAGCCTGTAGACTGTTCTCTGTCTGACAAAGCTGTTTCCCATGTGAACAAGGGCTATCGATTCTGTTACTGCTGGAGATGTGCACTGGAATTGAACACAGATGACGGATGGTAGGAGCCAGGAGTCACACTGTTGGGGTGAGAGGTTACAGACAAGCAAAGGTGAAAGCAGAATGTTCTATATGCTAATGAATGAGAATTGGTGACATAAATATTAGGTCATTAAATATGAAATGTCCAATTTTGAATCAAAAGTGTAGTTTGCTATTTCTCAAGCAAGAAGCAGTACAATTAATCAAAGTATGTGCCTAAACTGTTGACACAGTTTTGCCATCTTAATAGTAGCTTGTTTGTGCCAGCAGCAAAGAAGCCTGGAGAGCAGGTGGTGATGAAATCATGAAAGGCATTTTCCATAGCTTCCTGAGAATTGAATATTTTTCCTTGCAAGAAGGGGTCCAAAGCCTGGAAGAAGTGGTAGTCGGTGCAAGGGCTGGTGAATATGGTGGATGACAGAGTTTCCAAGTCCAGCTTCTGTAATTTGAGCAGCTTTGTTTGTGCGACATGTGGTCTAGCGTTGTCTTGCAAGAGGATTGGCCTCTCTCTAGTGACCAATTTCAGCTGCTTAATCACAAGCATCCTCATCATTTCCTCCAATTGGTTACAGTAGACATCCGCTGTAGTTGATTGACCAGGTTTCATGAAGCTGTAGTGGATAATACCAGCACTGGACCACCAAACAGACACCATTAGTGTTTTTAAATGAATATTGGGTTTTAGACTGTGTTTTGTCCCTTCATCTTTATCCAACCATTGTGCCGAATGCTTGTGATTGTCAAAAAGAATCCATTTTTCATCACACTTAACAATACTGTGTAGAAGTGGTTTGCCTTTATGTCGTGACAGCAAACAAAGGCAAGTTTCGAGATGATTTTTCTGCTGATGCTCATTTAATTCATGTGGAACCCATCTATCCAGCTTCTTTACCTTGCCGATTTGTTTCAAATGGTCCAATATTGTTAGAATAGTAATGTCAAACCTTACTGCTAATTCACATGTAGATTAAGATGGATTCGCTTCCACTACAGCTTTCAGCTCATCATTATCCCCCTTGGTTTCAGGGCACCCACGTGGCTCATTTTCCAAATTAAAATCACCAGAACAGAACTTCTCAAACCATCAATGTACCATGTGTTCCTTAGCCACATCCTTCCCAAACTCTTCAATGATGTTTCAAGCTGCCTGCACAGCATTGGTTCCATAATGGAATTCATATTTGAAAATAACATGAATTTTTGACTTATCCATGGTTTCACAGAAATTGCTCTAAAAAACTGTGAAAGATAATCACAAGCCAAAATGTGCATTTGAATGATTGAGGATGTACATGTACCTTCACAATAAAAATAAAACAAGAAGTGTCAAAGCGAAATGTCAGAGATAGCAAATGTCAAACTTAGTACTTAAGGAAATTGGACTTAATTATTATACATTGTGAATTAATTAATTATGAATTAACAATTCATGATTAATAGCCTAATATGAACTCATGTTTAGCTTAATATGGAGGCAGACGGTTCGCTACAGAAATATCTACACTATGTGCATAAACATGGGTTAGCGTATATGCTCACATAGCCCCGTCTGTGACTGAGAGCGTTTAGAAGCAATCATCCCGCTAGCACTGTGCACATGTCGCACCGAGATCTCGGTATGAAATGCTGTTCTCCAGTAAAAGGAACCAGGGTTTATCGGAGAAATGACTGCTGGCTTCAGGTAAGAAATATGCAGTATGAGAGAGGAGTATCTTACGGTACCAGAAAGTAAGGAAGTACAGACAAACAAAACCCCACAACGATGTGGTATGACGAAGGAATACAGGGACCAGCTGAAAGAGCTCCCAATGGCCAACGCCAGAATAATGTGAACAACAATATAAATAATCCAAAGGATAAAGCAAATGTTCATGATTCCATAATAATAGAAAGAAATGGCTGAATATGTAAATAAATGGAGGCAAATAGATAAATCTCTCACAAAGAAGAATTCCAAGTAATTTATGTTGACGCTGACTCCTTAAGGCGGTGGCATATATCCTGCCCTCTAGGTGGGCTGCACACAGGGACTTCCCTCCAAAGAGAACGGCATGGGGCAGGGGTAACTTTCAGCTGGAGAAGCCTGGCAAACACGCCGATCAGGTGATCAGGGTCAACAGCAGAGGCGGTCAGTCACGCCGACAGCACGTGCCCTTGGTATGATGTGACGAGAATGGTGCTTTGCCTCTGGAGTCTTCCTCCCCAAAGTTCATAGCACCAGTCATGGGAAAAACACCAGACACACCCCAGGATAGGGAAACACTACAAAATACCTGAGCAATATTCCTCAAAACTGTCAATGTCATCAAAAACAAGGGAAGTTTAAGCAACTCACACTCTGGAGGAGCCTAAGAAGACATGACGAGTAAATGCAACGTGAGATCTGAGATGGGGTGCTGGAACAGAAAGCTAAGGAAGTCTGAGTCCAGTGTTTATTTTAGCTAATAATATATAGATATTAATTGATTAGTTGTACCAGATGTGAACAACAATGGAAACTGGGTGCAGAGTATACAGGAATCATCAGTATTACCTTTGCAACTTTTCTATAAATTTAAAACTATTCTGAAATAAAAATTTATTGAAAGAATAAAGAGTTGTCTTAAAAAGATAGTGCCTATCATTTGTTTTACTGTTGGTGAGACTCTCATACTGAAGACTTGGCTCTCATAAGACAGTGTCACACCCGGGGACACACACGGATTTTGAAGCACCCATAACTTGTGCAACCTTAGAGACCCCGTTTTGAAGATGAAGACACGACATCGTGCACACAAAATTAGTCCAGATCCTTGGAAGAGCCTCATTGCAACCAAGGCCCCCGAAGCTCCACTTCAGTGGCCACAGTGTTCACCTCCAGATCAGCCAAGGTCAACATTTCTTACCCTCGCTTCGCGGTAAGTTCACAAGGTTAGAAAATTTACCAACTATCTCTGAGAATTGAGTGTAAGTTGCAGGAATTTAGCCCTGGCAATCTAGCAGGTCCTACAAAAGAGGAATAAATTGTCAGAAAATACATCAGGTAAAACACAGGGTAAGGGATATAACAAGAGGCAACATGTCCGTCCAAGTCAGTCACTGTGCAAAACTCATCCTGTAGGTAATCTGAGGACTGTCTGACAAAATGATATCCTTATGGTTGGTTTGCATCAGAATTTTAAGACCTAAAAATCGCTAGAAGGATAAAACATTTCCCATAGCTCTCTAGGCAAATTGTAATACTTTACTAACCCGATGAGGCATCTCTGGCTGTTAAGCAGGCCTTTGGTAGGTGAGGGAAACGGAGTCGTGCCCACCGAAGCAGGGGCCCACCCTGACAGCCCCACAGGTCTAGGCACGCGTGCCCTGCGTGTGTCTCTCTGCCACCCGCGCGCAGCCTGCAGGGTGGTTGGCCAGTCGGAACGCACAGGTATTAAAGATTAGCTGCCGTAAGCTGAGCACCAGCGTGTTGGAGCAGGTCAGCATGGAGAGTTAAGGTGCACCTGTTTACGATTAGCCACGATAGATCCCACACCCCACACCTCATTTCTCAGAGGGAAGAAAGAACTTGTTCGAGCAATGATCCCAAGCTTTCCTCCCTTCTAGTTTTGTTGTTTATTGAAGGAGCCATGTCAAACTCATTCACCTGGTCTGCCTTTAATGTTCTTTCTCTCCAAGCAAACTGATTTGTTTAAACTGCTTGGTAAAACTCACAAAATAACGTGTCACCCCTTCTCTTTAATGTGATAGGGAGACCTGACGTCCCAGAATACGTTGGTGCCAAAACCCCGCACGTCCTGGATCGTGGCCCTGAGGCCGTGCAGAGCTGGCACTGAGTCTCACAAACTCCCCTCACTGTGCAGGCGCCTCAGAGGACGCCCACCCACCCTCGGGAGTGAGAACCACGCTGGAGGGCTAGAGATAGGGCACATCCACCCTGGAGAGTTTCCTCAGAGTTCCAAACAAGGGAAAACAGCCTCAGAATTCTTCCAGTTAAAGATCTGCTCCCAAGCCACCTAACTTGGGAGTTCAAATCGAGAAGGGAAGGTGTGGTTCCACAGCTCAACCCAAACCCCAGTGGTCTTCCTCCAGGCAGGCAGCCTTCCCCTGTGCTGGAAGCCCTCTGTGAGCCTGCAGCAAGGTGCTGGAAAGCTCTGGGAAGTTCTCTCTGTAGTTTTTGCAGATCCACAGAAACCTGGCTACATCCCAGGTGCAGCTAGCACTGGGCAACTGAGCCAGGACACACCCTGTCCTGTCTGCTTCCCTCCCCTCAGCCACCCCGTCGATGCCCCCAGACAGCCTATCCTTTGGAGGTTCTCTGTCCCATGCTGATTACATTCCGAGGTACTCAGATGAGCCCTGGCTGTGTTGGCCAACAGAGGGAACAGAGGAAGGAAAAGATGATGGATCCTAAGGTCCTCTTAGATTCCTGAAATTAGTTACCTGATCCAACAATAGCAGTGATTACTAAAATTTCATAGTGCATGTGGAGTCGTCTGGAAAATTGTACCAAAAAGGCAGCTGCCCAGAGACTCCGACTGATTGGCGTTGGAGTCCGGCTGTGTGCCTTTGCGACTCTGTCTGTACCCAAATCTGAGAGTCGCTGCTCTACAGGTCAGGCAGCCTGTCATGCACTCCTGTGCGCAAGCCCCTGTGGCACTGGGACTTCGTGTGCAATTTCTGCGTTTCCCTATCATTCTGGTTAAATTCCACTGGGGTCCACCAAGCTGTTCAATTATTCAACAAATATTTATTGAATGTTTACTAAACTATCAGGGAATATATACATGTGTGTGTTTCAAAATTTGTTTCCTGCAATTACAGAAGGAGTTTTCAGTTTTCCAGGTGACTCTGCAATTACATGAAAAGAGTTTTTATGTTATGTAAACAACCACCAGGACCCAGGACTTTCCAGAAGCTAAAATGCCTCCGTGTACAACTAGCTATGTCCATTTGGAGGAAATTATAAGTTACTCTTTAGATAAGTTTATTGACAAAAGAAAAAAAAACTTGTATCTCAAAATCACGTTTATTAAGAATTCCAGGGATACAGAATACAAGATGATATACAACTAAATAATATTCACTGGATTCTAGATTTAAAGTATTTCCATTTTCTTTTACCAAGAATTTTTCATTCCTTGTTTTTTTCCTACTCCTCAGGTAAACTGCAAAGATTCGTTTTTCTTCAACAAGGATTTGAGAAGGGATCTTGATTAATTGTGTAACATTGCATTTCTTGAGTGTGGGTGCTGTCTTTTAAACATCTCTCTAAGAAAACAACGCCAGAGAGGATTCCGATGCAGCGTGGGAAGCTCTGCTGAAGTCTGTCTTGAGGTGCCTCTCAGCTGATGGAAGGAGTCTCTTCTGTTCTGGTTGCTTCTAGACTCACCCATTTATCGCGTTCTCCCGAGACTTCCTGTGCTGGTGCCGATCTCAGCGAACATGGGAGGCTTTGGCGAGAGTGTCCTACAGCCTCTCTGGGCTGCCTCCTGCAGAGCCTGTCACTTTGCTGAGGCTTCAGCTCTGGCCTTCTGCAACTCCTTCAGATAGATCCCTTTAATCTACATTTTTCCCGAAGTTTCAAAGTGCCTGTTCCACTCGGGCGATTTCACAGATGCTCAGTGAAAAAGATGAAAAAGGGAATTCAGAAATACAATCTGACCAGAAGTGAATTTGTCTCCTTTTAAAGAAAAAAAAAAGTGGTTTGATGGGACCATGCTGTGTGGCATGAATAGAGGCCGAGGAACACGATGTGGGCATCTTTTATTGTGCTCACCTTAAGCACAAACTGACCCCAACTGAGTGCCGAGGAAGCGTCTGGAGACGGGCAGTGATGGAATGTTCTGTATCTGCACTCTCCAGTAAAGATCCCTAACCCCATCACTGGCTACTGAGCATGAGGCGTGCCCAATGTGACTGAGGAGCTGAAGTGTTAGTACTGTTTGCTCTTAATTAATTTTAATATAAATAGCTGCCTGTTGCTTGTGGCCACTGTATTTTCTAGTGCATCCCTAGAGTCCAGGCTAGAAGGAATCCCAGGTTCTTGGAAACACCTGTGATAAATGAGAATCAGCCATCGTGTCTACAGATGCCTCCAGAGGCAGGACAGCAACTCGGCCCCACCTGGGCATGCACGCGGCCATCCAGTGGGTGCGTGGGCTCCTTGCCCTCTCTCCTGCCAGAGGACACAGGGTACCCAGCTGGCCCAGGCAGCAGCCATGTAGCTTCCTTGCCTTGCTTGAAGAGAACACAGAAAACAGACCACTCACCTTCTCTGCTAAGGACCTTTAGCCAGAGAGAGCACCCGCACTGGAGAGGACTGGAGATAAATATATCTTAAATCTGTTTTATACATTTCTATCTAAGAGGTTCAAAAGCTAGATGGCTGCCTGAGAATGGTGTCTTCAAGCACAAGATGGCAAGGAAGATTGCCTAATTAGGACAAGATATGGAAGGACAAAACCCCACATTGGACTCACGTGTAATCAAGCGAACGCAAAGACTCCTTATTCCCTGTCGATACCCCAGCAGATCTGTCCTTCAGATGCTTTGCTCACATTGCCTCATTTAAGGCTGGCTACCTTCCAATGAGGTCCCATTTACTAAGCATTTAGTAAATGCCAGGCACATTGCTAAGCACTTTGTATGAATAAACTATTACCTTTAATTTTCATAACAAACCTAGAAATAGGAAATAACTTCTTTTTTTATTTGTTTACAAATGAGGAAACTGAGGTCAAAAAGCATTAGAAACTTTATTTAGAGTCACATAAGTTGGATTCAAGCCAATTAGGTCCAGTTGCAAAGCCCATGGGAACTTACCATCTACAACCTTCTGTATTTGTTCACCAAGCCTTCCATGTGCAGAATCCTTTGTCTAACCAAATGCATGGTGACACATGACCTTGCATACAGATAGATGCAGACATAGACACAGACACAGACATAGATAGATACACAAATAAATATATTAGTAGGTAGACATAGACACGGATGCATGGTGTGTTCATGCTTACAAGAATCGCATTTTAAAATGATAAACTCACAAAGTAGGGGAAAAGGTTTGGAACAACATGATTCTTCACTTCATAAGATAATATATCACACTGTTTCACACTGAGGACACCAAGCATACTATATTCTCTCTCCTTAGAGAAAAAATTAAATTAAATATTAGAGAATGTACTGATAGACTGGGATGGATTATTGATAGATTCTATGCAATTTCAGGGTTATCACTTCATCACTAGAAAAGCTTGACAAAGGATGAACTCTTACAATAAGTTCTATATTTTGATGGTTCTACCTGAGCCTTCCACACTGCTCTTATTTGTGCGTATACATTCCTACATATTTTAAAATTCCTCCTTTTGCTGTTCCTACAGGCTACTATTAGAGCTAGCCCTTCTCCTCACCAGGATGTGAAGAGTTTTGCATTTCTTCGTATGGCCACGATTCATTACAACATCTGAGACGGAGCAGGCGCTTAATAAATGTTTTGTGAGTAAACAAATTTATAGAAGATAAACTTACAGGTATAAAATACATTTAAATTATAACAGACCATAAAGTAAGGCCTGAAAGTGGAGAGTCTGGGCTAATACTCTCTTCCGAGTTTCCTTCCCAGGGCCGTGCGAGAGCCGAGAGCTGGCGTCACTCCGGAGGGCGTGTTTCCTGGCACGCTCTGCCGGTTTGCAGCCTTGGCATTATGGAAACCTTAGCCTTGCTCTCTAAATAATGACTAGGATATGCGGGGTCAGGTGTAGCTGTTCTTTTCTCATTCCTAAATTAAGGTTAGGTTAATATTAGTTCAGAAAAAAATAAGTGCTGACCTCCTTAACACAGAAAAGAGAGTTTTGCGGGGCAATCGCTCCCTTCCAGGCTCCTGGGGGTGGCGGTGTGGGTGGGGGTCGGAAGGAGGGGGGCACTGACCAGCAGAGCGCTCTCCTCTGGACACAGCTTGTTCTGGCTGTCCTGGTCCTCCCGTAGCCCACGTCCACTTCACAGAGGCTTCAGAAGTCATTTGATGGTGGATTCACGTAAGCACTTATTAAGGGGAACAAAAACCCAGAGTGGAGGGTGAAGAAACATGTGCCTTGAAACTGGGTTGAAATAAGCAACAGAACTTTACCTTAAGTCCTTTTGGGAATCTGCAAGGTTGACGGGAGGAGAGGGGCGGGCAGGAGCTGCCTGTGTGGGTAGGAGATTGGGTGCTGTGTTTAATATCTCTGTGACAGACTCGACTACGCGAGTGGACGGTCTCTCCGTGAAGCTGCTGACCAGCAAAATTGTTTCAGTTGGCAAAAATTCCGGGAGATGTGAGACATTCCAGATGGTCTCAACGACCCAGGGTGCGAGGTGGAGCATGAGTGTGAGACGCGCCCAGGCCCTGCGTGCGCTGGGGAGGCCACTGTGCCCGGTCTCCTGTCCAGCCCCAGGGCTCTCCTGTAGCCCTGCAGCCCCTCACTCCCGAGGAACCCGGGCCACCGCCACCCTTCCTCTGTGGTCTCCTGCCCTCCAGCCCTGCACCTGCCCCACTGGAGAGGCAGGTGCAGTGACTGGACAGCCCGTGTCTGACTTCTAGAACTCGCAAGTCCTGAGCAGCCCACTCTCAGAGGAGGCATTCTCTCGACGTGAGCAAAGGCGAGGAAGTCACTAAATGACACAGTTACATCTTCTCGAGTTCCATGCACCTTCAGGAAAGGTTTGGGGGAAATGCGACTTGTCTTTAAAACACATTAGAAAAACACTATGTGGTTTATAAATTCTTCATGGAAGTCTGAGTATTTCTATAATGCATGTGTGTATAGCATACACTACCAGTATTTCTGTAAGGTCATATTTGTGTGGAATGTATTTCCAGTGTTTCCGTACTATCATACATATAGCGAGAATATACTGTATTGCTTGTAAGGCACATATGTATAGAATATATCACATTTCTGTAAAAAGATCTACATATATGTGTACGCTTCTCCAGCGTTCTTCACATCCATGTTTTCATTTTACTTCCCATTGACAGTCTAAAGCCCACAGCGGTTAACGTAACAATTTAGAATAGGTCTCAGTGCTAGATAGTAACAAATCTAGGATAGGATCTTATAATCCATTTTTTTCTCAACCACACTATCAACAGTTTAAGGTACTGTAAATATTTGGAAATCTCCTCCAACCTGAATTTAGGAGTTTTAGAGTCCAGAAAAAAAATACATAGTAGCAAGCACACGTGTTTCTGCATGACACCTCCAAAGACTAGAGCGTTCAAACCACATTATTGAGAGAACGTAGATTCCATCCAACCCAAACCTCCGCAGTTTCCTCCTTCAGTTCAGGCTTCAGCTCCCTGGGGAAGCAAGCTGGGGACCTGTTCCTTCCTCCCTGATCACCTGCCAGTCACCCTCTGCCCACATCAGCAGCCACAACGGCAGAACCAGGAGGAAATGTCACATTCCTGGAGTGAACCCCAGCACAGCTGCCCGGAGACGGTGGGCTCTGCCTCTGCCGCCCCTCTCTCCTCCCTCCTCCCTTCCCTTCTTCCCCAGCCCTGAGAGTTTACTGTATACTAGGCACGAGGCTAGAAGAAGAGATATAGCCATGAATAAAACAAATTTAGTCCCTGTACTTGGGCAGTTTAAATTCTAGAGGAATCACATATAAAAAGACAATCAGGTGAATAATGAATCTAAAACCCCTACATCTCCTGAGCAAGCGTGCAGGCCGCGACAGGGCTGTGTCCGCCAGCTCCCTGAGGGGTGGTCCTGGAGGCCCCCAGCTGCCCACACCACAGCACCTCCACCGAGCCCCGCACTGATGCAGACGCCCTCTGCCTGCACGTCCCGGCCGTGGCCGCCGAGGGCCTGGAGCGGCACCAGCGTGACGGAGGACCTGGAAGTGCGAATATCCGGTTTTTGCTGTTGCGGTGGGCAAAGCAGGTCTCAGTGCTCTGGGGGATGGAAGAGAACCACGAGGGAATGAAACAGGGGGCAGGGGACGAGGCGAAGGCCCAAGGGACAGCAGAGGAGGGGAGTGGCTGGAGGAACAGCAGTGGGTGCCCAGCGGAAAGAGGCCATTATAAAGAGGGCAATTTCCAAACAAGTTTCTGGAAATGAATATTTTTCTGGCACATCTAAAGCCATTCCACTTACAATGATTTCGGGATTCAACTTATTCATTCAGCAAACAGCACTGAGAGTTCCTGCCAACCCTGGGTCTGGAGAGGCGAGGCTGCCTGAGACAGGCCCGGCCTCTGTTTTCTGCACAGACTTTCGGAGCTTTGGAAATTCAGTCATGGCACTGTCATCACGGTGTAGTGAGATAAGAATGATGGGAGGGGAAACCTTCTGGAAAATTGTTTGTTTACAAAAATGCAGAGCTGTGAAAATAGTCACGTAGCTTGATGCAGAATGCCCCTGCAAGCATCCGTCCTGGGTGGGTCGATACAGAACACAGAGGCGATGCCAGGCTTTCTCTGTGGGAATTCTCAAGAGAGTGTTCTTCGTTGAAGCGAAAACTCATGAACAACAGAGAGGTGGTTTGAAGAATGAGGCAGCGAGTGAGCCAGCAGGTCGGGTGTGCCGCAGCAGCAGCTGGCAGGCGCCGGGCACGCAGCCTGCAGCAAGCCTCTGTGCCCGTCCACACAGTGCGCCGTACGACCACGCTGTAACAGTCACAGGACAGAGAGCGCATCCCTCAGCATGCCACTGGACAGAGGACACCCAGCTGGCAGCTGAGCGTTGGAGCTCAGACTGCACCTGCTTAGGAACGAGTTTTGAACTGCCCCCACCCCTGCCGTGACCGCAAAGGTCTCTGATGGCAGGAGGAATGCAGACCGTGGTATAGACGGGAAAAGGCAGGACACAGAGAAACACCACTCCTACTTTGTAATTAAACACTTCTGTAACCAGAAGTAAATATTCTAAAATATTAATAGTGGTATATTATCTCTGTATCATGAGAACAGTAACTTCGAATTAATTTTTATGCTTCTTTTCCTGAACTTTCAATGGTATGTATTACTTTTTAAATCAAAGAAATAAGCACCACTAAAAATTGCTAGAAAAAGGGAAAAAAGTTTATCCACCCTTTAACTTTTATTTCTGTGCCCAAGTCTCTTTGCCTGTTAAAGTATTTTTAAACTTTGAAGCCGAATACGAATATTAGTTATTGTACTGTTCACTTCGTGCTCTGATCTTAGTGGGTCTACTCTCCCATGCACGCTTTGCAACCTTTCTGGTCCTTTCATCCTGCGGGAGAATATTGTTTCTTGTCTTTGGATACATTTTAGAAATAGATATGAAAGCCACAAGTATTTCAAAATAATGAATTTATTATTGAGCTTTCTGTATACTTACTTTTTTTTCCTGGTCAAAAGTCACTTATAAAGCTAGTTGCTACAGAATCAGTTTCTGAACGGTCTTCTAAAAATTTCTCTCTGCTTTTCCCTTTTAATAATTTGGCACCAAACCCTGGTTCTCCGGAAGTTGTTTTGTTTCCTCCAACATATTTTGGAATGTGAAAGCAGTCTGGATAACTAAAAACTTGTTGGATAACTTGAATCGACTAAAAAAGAAAAAGCTTCATAATGTTCACATATATATGCTCCTTGTCAAGTATCTTTACCATGCAGCGCCCTCACCCAAGTCGGCTTGGTCACAGGGCCTGAAGGGTGTCAGCCTCCAGTGCTTCACCCCACAGAATGAGTGCCATCTGCAGCTGCAGCTGCCTGTCATCTGGTATCCCATGGCCCTTATCGCCAATTCTCCTGAAACGTCTCTAGGACCAGCTGCAATCGTGTTCCTATCAGTGTCACTCACACCACAGAGTTCAGCAGGTGATCGGCAAGAGCTTCAAAGAGCTGATGACAAGAGTGAAGGGGCACACCAGAGGGTGTTGACCTGCTCTCTCTCCCCACTTCTTGGAGCTCCTTGTCCGGGATGGTGCCCGGGCTCAGGGTCACTGCAGCAATAACCCTCAGCAAGCACCCTGTGCAAGCCTGTGTAGACCCCTGGCCCCTCATCATCTTGTCCCCTCCCTTTTACCCTCGAGATATACAAAGTAAACATTTTTCTAACCCAACTTCCCAGATCTGTTTGAAGGGTGGTAGGGTGAGGCCCATGCAATACACACACACACCTACATGCATACACACGCACACACACACATACACATGTGTGCACACACACACAGACCTCACATATCCTGGCCTTGCAAACGCCAAGTCATATGAACTTGGTTGGACTCTGGCTTCCTTTTCTTTGCCAAGATTCATATTATTGAGCAAGCGAGAAGAGTTGGGCCAAAACAAATCAAGTGATTCCACAGGCTCATTGAGAGGTGCGGAGCTAGCACTTTTGATTGTGTGATTAAGGCTGTAACAAACATCACACAGGGAATTAGCCTCCATATTGTGACAGAAATAAATCTGCTTGGCTTTGAAAAGTTTTCCTTAAAAAGAAATATTTTGGTTCCAGTATCTGTGCAAGAGGGAGAGAGCTCAGTGTCCTTGACACAGGAAGTAGATAACACCTGTCACGAGAATCCAAACCACCTGCTCGGGGCCCTGGGGACTCAAGCCTGCAGCTGGCCGCGGGCTCTCGCTCCTGCAGGCCGCGCCTCAGGCTGCGGATGAGCTGTAGAGCGGGCAAAATCCTTTACGTGCAGCACGGAAGACCCCAGCTACATAAATCATCACAAGTGTGCAACTCCCCCAGGGCTAAAGGAAGGCTATACTCCCCAACTTCAGGATCCTGTGCGGCCAAACACTTTGGGATTTTACAGGCTTCAGGGTCTACACCATGTCCTCACCCCGGAATAAAAAACACAGTAGTAAATACAAGTCCTAGCACACCACGTCTGTTCTTCAGAGAGCAAAGCCACCAGAACCTTCTCCCTCAGGCTCATGAATAAAAGATTAACTAAAATGCCAAAAGTAGCAGCTTCAGTTGGGTTTCTCCCCTCCGCTATCCGGCTGCTCCGTTATTCCTGGGAAAGCCCTTTCTGGCTCGAACAAATGTCAGTGCTTCACAGACTTTTGCCATAAGCATTCTTTTTTGTTATTTTTACATACTTAAATGAATTCTGGAGTCTGAAAGAGTGAAGCGGGGCTGGCACTGGAATTCTGCCTCTCACATGCACTTTTGCCATGAAAAACCTGACATGTTCAGGATGGTTCACCCCCAAATCTTTTTTTTTCTTTTTAGGACTTCTAAGATAAATTTTAAATTGGCTATTGGACAACCTGGAACTAGGAAGAAAAAGAGGAAGTTGAAAATGGAAGTTAATGAACTTAGAATCCACAGTGCATAGACTGTCTCACTGGGGACAAGGATGAAAGAGGTCGTTCCTTAGGACCGCGATTTGTTTGTCTTCCTTCTTTCCTGTGTACTAAGAACCGCCCACTTCTTTTCATTAATATACAGAAGAAAACAGTTTCATTATAACTGTGGCTGCTGCAAAAGGATGCTGCAAACACAAAATCACCTTCTAAATACAAAAACAGATGCGCGAGGACACTGGCATGCATCCTAAGAAAAGTAATCCATGCCTTTCCCATGGATTTCTTCCCATGCCTTTCTGTGAATTCTTTGTGTAAATGTGTGCCACATGTCGGGCTGTTCACAGAGAACGGGGTTTTGCTTTCTGAATCACACATGTGGTAGACACACCAACTCTGATGGAAAGGAAAATGAAGAAGCAGCTCGCCTAGCCAGGGCCTGTGATCATGAACAGGGCCCACAGCCACCGAGTGCCACCGGTTCAGAGTCAGGCGTGGCTTGGGGAAGGGCGGGACAACACCTGACTCGCAGCTCTAGTGAGTCACAGTCCCTCCGAGGCAGGTTACCTGGGCCAACGCGCACGAACGGTCTTGCAGAGTCTGGGAGGGGAGTGGAGAGGAGTGCAGTGTGTAAGGGAAAGCCCGGTGGCTTCGCAAGTGCTCTCATCCCCTGAGCCTTTGACTCATGCACACTCCTGAGCACGTACACACGTGAGCGCTCATTTCACTCACACCCAGATGTGGGCCCACGAGTGCCAGCAGGTCTCTCTGATCCCAAGACGTCCATCAGAGCCCCCCTCCTGCTTCATCACAAAGGGCTTGTGGAAGGAGATTAAAGCTGGCCTGGAAGGAGGGCAGCAGGGAGCTCAGATGTGTTTGCACCTTGCTGTCCTCTTTGCAGGTCTCTGGAGGAGAGGTGGCTCCTTGCCCAAGCGATCACGGCACCTGTGTCCAGTGTGTCCCTCCCACCCACACCCGTGCAGGCCTCTCTACATCCATCATCTCCTTTCTCCACTAATCTTCAGCCTCTCCTTTGCCACCGAAGCCTCCCCTCCCTGTGGAACTGTTTATTAACAGTCATGACCTTGATGGCAGCTCGCATGGACTGAGCACTTACTGTGTACCAGGTCCTCAAATAAGCACTTTGTACGCATTTTTCTCATTGAATCCTGAAGTCAGTTCTACCTGAATGCCCATTTTAGAAATGAGGAAACCGAGGCTTAGGGCCATGGAACCTGCACAGCCATTGACGTTGCACAGGCCCCAGGCAGCCTGAGTTTTCAAGCCCGGGCTTGGAATTGCCCACAAGCATCTCACATCTCAAAACCCAAACCAAGCTCCCCTGACTGGGCACAGTCGGTAGGTCTTCTGGGCGACATCCCTGGTCTGCGGGCTGTCCTCTGCCTGCATGCGGGCTCCCATGCTGGCCTCCTGCTCCCTCACTCCCTCCACCCCCCCCCACCCCGACTGCACCCCTGGTCTGGGCTTGCTCCCTGGGCCCCTGGAATCCCACAGGTGCCTCAAGTGGACCACAAACTCGCACTTTCCCCTGAGCCTGCACCTCAAACACCCTCTTCTCCTGAACTCACCCCCA
The DNA here is from genome assembly GCA_004363605.1 of Indri indri. NCBI lineage: Eukaryota > Metazoa > Chordata > Mammalia > Primates > Indriidae > Indri > Indri indri. The sequence continues at coordinate 53,602 of RJWJ010000862.1, forward strand.
GGAACAGCCCATGGCCCGCCCAGTCTTTCCAGCCTGAAACCTGAGTTACCCTCTGCTAACACGGTAAGCCACTGAGTCCCCCACCTCAGGGCCCTCCCTCCTCCTGGCTGCAGCCTGCTCCTAACCTTCCTGGTCAGAGCCTTTGCCCCAGCACCCCTGCCTCACCACCTGCTACAACCCGCCCTGCGGGTCTGTGCTCCCTGCCTGACCTAGGAGTGGTCACCGCCCTGGGAAGGAGAGCACCAGGATGCCGACAACCTCCGCAGCCTGCAGGCTGCCGTGCAGACCAGGGCACTTTGTGTTCTGGACACCCCGGTGCCTCAGGCTCATGACTGGCTATTTTGCACTGGGACCTCATGCTCCAGCCCTGCCAAACTCACCCTCATCCCTGCACTCCTGCACATTGCCCAGATGCCTTTCCACGAATTCCTGAGTACCCAGGCGTCATTTCTTCTAGGACTTTGCAAGTATTTTCCCTGCCTGTCCACACCTTCTGCCATAGCCACCAAGTGTCTTTCCTTTCTACCTTCCACGATGATTTGCTGGACACCTACCACAGGCCAGGCACTATGTTGAGAGCTGGGCAGTTAAGGCTGCCCTCGCCCTTCAAGGACCTCAGGAAGGACAGGAATAGACAGGTTGCCCACGGCAGGCACCGCTGCCCACACGACCAGCGCCTCCGGGCTCAGGAGGGTGCCCGGCCTTGCTTCCTAATAGTTCAGGAGTTGTGGGTGAGGGACCGGGTGGGAAGAAAAAGGGAAACCTGTGCTTTTTTCTGCTTCTACTGCATCTCATCCTGCATACCAATTTGAAGATATAAAATGACATCTGAGAAATCCTAAAAATAAACTTTCCTGTATCCCCAGTGCTATAATAAACTACCACAATGCAAGTAACTCAAATTTTAAAATTACATGAAAATTGGAAGTTTGATTTTCAAAATCTTAACTTTTTTAAAAAGCTTCTTTTCGATTTACATGACACACCTGTGAGCATCTTTCACAGGGGTCACAAAAACATAGCCCGTGTTTTTAAATAGCTTAAATTTGTCTGGAATAGATGATGGGGAGAGCCCAGCTGACTACAGCTGCAGCCTGGGCTGCATCCTGAGGAGCGCCCACCTCCTCCAGTGCCCGGGGCCCTTCCCTGTGTGGCCCAGGGCAAAACACAGCCAGTCACAGCCTGCCACAGGCCTAAGTGCCACGGGAACACAGACCAAGATGCGAGCTTCCACACACCCGCCTGGCGGGGGGCGGGGGGCGGGGAGGATGGGAGGATGGTGGCAGCGCCTCACCCCTACCCAGGGCAGTTCTCTCACCCCTGATTCTCCAAGACAGAAATAGAAAATGAAAGATCTTGGAAAACGCCAAATGAGGTGACATACTACCCTGAGAGAAATCACCTGTGATCAACAGGAGGAGTCAAAGCTGTTTTCTGCAGGTTCTGGTCTGTTTTTTGTGTGGCTTCACCTCCTAGATTGCAGGGGAGAGAGGCTCTGGGACAGGTAGGGGACGAATGTGCGCTGTGGTTATCTGTTGCCCCCGACTTCCCCTTTCGGCACTAGTGAAGGAACGACTAACACGTTCACATATTCCTTCAGGGCAAAGCTCTGCAAAACTCCTGGCACCGTTTATGTCTCTAATACAGTTATATTAATTTACGGAGCAACAGCTAAGCCCCGCGTGTCTGTGAGGAAGCAGGCACCGCCCTCCGTCAGGCTCGAGCGCCAGTCGGTCCACAGAAAGGTCCCAGAGCGGCCCTCCCCGCCCGGCCCCCCACGCCTGCGGTGGGCACCTGGAGACCCCGCACGGCCGGCCCGGTGCGTGCGTCTGGAGTAGGCCCTCGCGGGCGCCGGCAGAACCAACAAGGCCCATCCTCGTCCCCGCGCCCGGCCCACACCTGGAAAGCAAAGAACCGGGACCCGCGTTCCGTGCCGAGGTCAGAGGTCCGGAGAGCGGTCCGGAGCCGGCTCACAGCGTGCCTTCCCTCAACTCGCCCTGGGTGACAGTGCCCCCGCCGCCATGCCCGCCGTGGAGGGGAGGAAACAACCTGCCCAACCCGAAAGCAAAGGGCAGGAACCCGGGCCCGTCATCCGTGTCGTGGACTCCTAACCGCCAGCTCTGCGCTTCTCTTTGAGTCAATCTGTAAAATAAGATTAATGATAAAGATTAAATGAATAGTGTATGTGGAAGCAATCTATAAAATGAAAATTGTATTTTTGCAAACATTGTTATTATAACCATAAATTGTGTAACCATGCAAAAATATTCTGGTTTGAAAAAAAAGTAGGAAGGAATTGTGTTTAAAACAGACAGCAACCTTCCCTTCACCCCACACTTGAAACCTCTTCTCTCTGGGACTTCACCCAATGGGCTTCACCAAAATCAAGTTTTGTTTATTAAATTTCTGATGCAAAAGATTGCTCATCTTAACTCTAAAATCCATTGTTCATGGAAATCATGTAGAATTGTTATATTTCTTTCTTATCTAAGTTGGTTTCTGTCTCTTAAGTTTGCATTACTACAGGTTCAAGAGGAAATAATAGCTTTTGACTTTTGTTCATTCTGAGAAACACATTTTATTCTTTACCAAAATCTTAATCCCTCATGGTGCATTTTCTCTATTTACACCTTTTTTTGCCCGTCAGGAAATGTTCCTAAAACCTTGCCGGGGGATGTGCACTGGCCCTGCGGTGGGGGCTTGCATTCCAGCCCGGCTCTGCTGTTCCCCCACTGCGTGACCTGGGCACATGGGAGTGTTCCCGGGCCTCTCTTTCTTATCTGTACATGAGGAGGAACAGACGATCCTTTGGGCTTTATTCCAGTTCTAAATATCTGTGACTACCCAGAGCCACATGAGACGCTATCAGGACTCCACAGAGCTAACTGCTCCGTCTCCACACACTTCTGCCTTGTAGGATTAAGAACAGAACCACTCAGGGTTGCAGAGCTGGACATTCCCTGGTGCCCAGCTGGACAGTGAAGGATCCCAGAGCCATAAGAAATCCGGCTGACATTTCCCAGGGAGATAAGCCAGAGGGCGGGTGCCCGGAGCCTTCCAAGTGCAGGACATGCAGACACGTTTTCACAACACTCTAGAATGTTCCCAATCACTCAAAAGATAAAAACATGAAAATCTTGAAAAGTCTGAATTCCTACTTAACGTTATCAAGATGAATCACTTAAATACAAAGGGGTAGTTTAGCAAGTTTGGAAAGGATGTTGCTGTTTCTTAAACCCCAGTGGTTTCCGAGGTTTTCTCTTACGTTGCTGTCTGTGGGGAAGTTGCAGCAACTCTCTTTTAAAAAGGTACTTTTGATGGCAATCAGTCTGTAATTAAACAGCCCCCTGGCCACAGTTGCTGGGCTTCCATTCGAATGAAAAGTGCTATATTAAGGCAATAAGTATCTAATTATTGAAGTTTTAAAATGAAACCTGTTCTTCATTTCTCTACAACTCACCATTCCCTCTACTACTTACAACCAAAGGGGATATTAACCACCGGTCTGTCAAGTATCACAGGCGGGAAAGAACTGACCTTTCCTAGAGTAGTATGCTGTAAACAAGACAGCCAGGGTTCCATCTCCCTGTAATCTGTATCGCAGTGTATAGTGTGTATGTGTGCACATATTATATACATATTTATGTGCTTCATTATAAAGGCTGAGACCACTGTCATTTTTGAGATATTAACCCAGCATTTTAAGGTGGTGGTCTATATGACAGAAATATTTCTCTGGGCTTGAATTTTGAAGAAAGAATCATTGTAGGAAGTTTTAAAAGTATATTCTTAGCAGTCTGGCTGTGGACCCACAGTGCTCGTGAACTGGCAATGGACATGGTGGCGAGACAGCCTGGAGAGGGGGCTTGAGCCAAAGTATAGCAGAGGTGCCTGATTCTTGAACATTTACATCTTGAACCACAAAATTCCAGGGTCCTCAGAGACCCTAGAAGCTGCCAGGAAGAAGTATCTGAATGTTATCCCATGGTCACCATCACCATGGCCACCTTTGCAGTCCAGTGTTTACTGAACGCTTGGCCCAAATTCCACACTGAGTGCTGCGCATGTACGAGTTCATTAGCCTCTGTGAGAACCCCGTGAGTTGGGTGCTTGGTTACTCCCCGTGTGAAGATGAGGGAACTGAGTCTCATAGCTGAGAAAACCAGGCTCCCTCAGCTGGGAATGAGTGGAGTCAGGTCACAAACCCGAGCAGCTTGGTTTCAGAACCTGGGATTTGAACTGCTCTGCTCTCTACCTGCTACCCTGTCTGTGCCTGCTGTGTGTTGTCAATTCGAGGAAACACGGGTTTCAGGGACTCAGGGCACACGCAGACTCAAAGGAGAAATGCCTTCATGTTCACCTCGATGAGATTCCAGGAATCTTTACACGCAGGTGCTGTAACCCAGCTCCAAGTAGCACACACCACAAGGGAGACACATTGGCTCCCACCTTGGGATCAAAGATGGCTCCAAGGGGCCACTGGTCCTCATCATTAGTGGCATCAGTGAAGAGGACCACCTCCACAACAGCTTGAACAGATTCCTGGCACGTATCGGCCACTCTTAGACTTTACGTCCATCCTGAACTCAATATTGTGAAAGGGTAGATACACCATGGTGATGGGGAACTCCAAGGTGTGATCGCTCCAAGTCGAAGGTGCCCCAAAGGGACTGAGGTGGGAGAAGGTGGGCTCCCCATAGGAAACTTGGGTGATTTTACCCCAAGGTGGCACTGAAAGGACGTGCAAGAAAAAAGCTGGTATTCACTACAGTGGAGTCAAGAGTAGTAAGGCCAGCCTCCTAGGGCTGTGGTCCTCACCCCTCAGCAGCAGCCTGGTACGGGTCTGTGGCCTGTTAGGAAACCAGGGCTGCCCATCACCACCTGAGCTCCACCTGTCCCCATCCCCCACCACACCCCGCCCCCCGCACACACCTCTTTCCCCAGTCCTTGGAAAAACTGTCCTTCATAAAACTGGTCCTTGGTGCCAGAAAGGTTGGGGACGACTGCTGTAGGGGATGTCTAAGAATGCCTGGGAACCTGAGGCTTTTAACAAAAAAGACATGCTCTTTATTTTTAAATGCTGTTCATGGTTTTGGACCTTTGCCTTGTCAAGAATCCCAAAGTATATTACATAATTTTTAAATGACGGCAATGGAGCTTTACACAATAATGAAATTGAGATTATCTTAAAGAATTATCAGCCCACACAAATGATTGCTGCCCTAACTGGAAGTATTTCAGAATCAGCAAAACACACCAGTGAATGCTCTATATACACGGTAGAGTCTCCATAAACACTAGTTTCTGATTTATATATTGAATAAACAAGATCTGCCTCTTAGTCTGTTCATTGTAGTAAATTCTTACTAATTTTCACAAGTCAGTGAGTATATGTTTACAAGTTATACATAATATTATTGTAAAACTCAGTGTCATTGGCATTTAAATGTTATGGGCTTCGAAATGACAGCATGCTGTTCCATTTTCATATAAGATCAGAACTCTATTCTGTAATTCAGTTCTGCAACATGTATCGCAGGCCCATTACGTGTATGTGGCAGGTGTTTGGGATGAAGAAAATAAGCATCCCTGTTCCTACAGCAGGGAAGACAAACATGTTAGCATGTCTCCTGTCACAGGTGCTGTGACAAAGGCAAACCTGTGTACTCCGGAAGCTCAAATGAGGGTTTACTTAACTCGATTTTAAGAAATGAGGAATTTAGACAAAAAAGAAGGGAGAGTGTTTCAAGCAAAGGGAACATTAAGAGCAGAAGTGTGGAGGTGTGAGATGGCGTGACGTGTGCAGGGAGACATGCGCAGTTTGGTTCAGGACAGCACACTGTCCAGCAGACATCGAATGTGAATCTAATGTGAGCCACAAATACAAGCCACTGATGTCACTTTAAAATATCTAGTAACCACACTAAAAACAAAAAGGTAAAATCAACTAAGAAAATGTATTTTATTTAACCACATAGATCCAAAATATTACCATTTTAACATGTAACCAATACAAAACTCACTGGAGAGGCATTTGACTGTCTTTTCTCAGTAGTGTGTCTGCAGAAGCCACCGAGTGTTGCATGCTGGCAGCGCATCTTGGTCTGGGTCCGCCACGCTGCAAGTGCTGGGCAGCCGTTGGGGCCGGTGGCTGCTTCATTGGATGGCATGGTTCGGAGCAGCAAGCTTGCGGTGAGGATGCAAAAGCACGGCTGGGGATGTGGACAGGGCAGCCACACACACTCCTGGGGGCACTTCATGGTGCAGGTCGTGGGAGAAAGGGAGGGTGAATCGCTTTGGAAACGGGGCAGGGGTAGACTTAAAGAGAACAGAGCTGCAGGGTGGATGGCTGTAGGGTCCATCCTATAAGCAACCTATTTGAAGAAGGTTGAAATTAGGGCCAATGGTAATAGGGAGACGGAGAGAGGGAGACACAGAAATGTTGGTACAAGATGCCTGCAGGATTTGGGTGAATTAAATGTGAAAAAGAAGGGGTGAGGCATGAGCTGAGGATGTCTTCCCACTCTCTGATTTGGATGACTAGGGAACTGTGAGAGCTAAGGTGGGGGCAGGGCATACAGGAACACGACTGGCAGCCCGTGCACCGCGCTCTTCATCACATCACCTCGGTGCCCTGTGCACGTGCATGGGCTCCAGTGTCGGCCTCCACCATAACTCAGTGCTGACTAAGAGAAGAGGAACTGACATGAATGAACACTCAGGGTTATTTTCATGTGTATTCCCAGAGCTTTGGAGGTTCTCAATGCAGTGAAGGTATCTAGGAGAGAAGGGCCCTTCACAAATATGGAATTCAGAATTGACCATGAAAGGGTAAAATAAGACAATGAGCTCAGTTGGAAGGTGTTGGCATGTACCCACTTCTTAATGAAATAGGAAGAACTAGAATAATGGTGATGCAACAAGGCTCCCACCATCGAGATGCTTACACAGCCAAGCACCTGTCAACAGAGGGGCATTTACCAGACACTGGGAAGCTTCCAGCTCACCAGGTGATCGTGCAGTAGCAGTCCAGCTCCCGCCTGTGATGGGAGAGGGCATCTATGTAAGCAGACGTGAAAACCAGTTATCTTTCCATAACCTATAGCTCTGGGGCTCTCCAGCACCAACACAAGGTATATCCAGTGGAATAAGCAAAAGGCTTCAGGGTCCATAGCACCCAGGCCCCTGCAGGTCACAGAAGCATCCAAAGGAGCTACATTCGGCTATTCCCAGGCACACAATTGCAACTTTAAGGGGAGACTTCCAGAGCTGGAGAAGGAAGTGGCCCATACAAGGATCTGAAGGGGCACTGAAGAACCAGTCACTGACTGATCTGAGAAACGGACATTTTGGCTGGAGGGGAACTTGGTAGATTATACAGTGGGGACTCGCTGGCATTCTTCATTATTCCTGTGCCTGAGAGCCTGAATCACAGGACAGACAATGAACATTCAACACTAGGGGCTCAGCAAACACCAGTACAGGCCTGAGGTTAATGCTACCAGACTGATAAATTGCTCACCTCCAAGGGTCAAGCTACGTAAACTCGATAGGTGAGGACTCAGGACAGACAGACACTGGTGAGGTAAAGAGTGAGTGCTTGTCTTCATCCTTAGATACTCACTCACAAAACGTATCAGAAAGTGGAGTGGGAGTGCTGAGGGGTGGAATACGGTTTGTGCCTAATCTGGAGAAAGCCACCACCTCGCGGGGACCTGCAGCATGAGTCGGCTTTCCCACATGGGCACGCGCTTGTGTGCCAAGGAACTGCAGGGCCTTGGTTCTTCCAGGAAGTTTCCAGTAAATCACCACCCTAGATTTTATTTTAAGAGAACCGTCTTCATTCATTAAAATGGGAAAAGGGAAAAAGGGAAGATATTGAAGGAATTTCCTAGGACAAATTTTTCAACTTAAGAAACATAAGTAATGTTCTAGCACAGGAAGAATCTCAACATTATGTCACCTTCATCATGCAGGCTCTATAGCAATGTATTCATTCCTTTCTGAACCAGGACTTATTGTCACTTGCTCCTTTACACAAATACCTAATGTTACTAAGGATACCATGACTCCACATGCCTCTGTGACCGAATGAATATAAACCACAGAATGCAGTGTAACAATCCCCCTGGCTTTCCCCCCTTTCTTTCTATTCCATCCAAGAGACACTTACCTCTTTCTGACCTTATAAAAGCTAAAAATAGTCATGTATATTTTTTCCCCAAACCCTGTTTGATGAAATCCATGAGTAGTTAATGTCAACTTTTCAGACTCTGAAACATATCAGGATTATTTTAAGTAGTAATGAAGAAATCTCAAATTTTATCCTGGGGTTCAGACACTTATTCATCTTTATCCAAATATTTTAAGCTGAAACTTAAATTAAATCAGATTGTCTACCAGAAATTCTAATACTTTAGTGAAAGGAGTGGAGAAAAAAGGTGCTGACCTAAGTAACTTTAAAAAAATGAATTAAGTGTGTAAGGACCAAAGGCAAAGCAACTTGTCTGTAAGCACTCTACTTTAGTTGATAAGGTTGTTTGCTTCCCATGGGGTATGGGTCAATGATTTTGATACTGCTATAAATGTTGTCTTAGTTCATTTGTGTTGCTATAAAGGAATACCTGACACTGAGTAATTTATAAAGAAAGGAGGTTTATTTGGCTCACAGTTCTGCATGCTGTGAAGTCCAAGTTCAGGCAGCTCACCTGGTGAAGGCGTCATGCTGCTTCCACTCGTGGCAGAAATCGGAAGGAGGGGGCACGTGGAAAAGAGACCAAACCCGAGAGGGAGGCTCACTTTATACCAACCTGGTCTCTCAGAGCTAATCCAGTCCTATAAGAGCAAGAACTCATGTACTCCCAAGTGACGGCATTAATCTGTTGATGAGCAAGCAACTCCCAGAATCCAAACACCTCCCACTGGGCCTCACTTCTCAACACAGCCACACGGGTGAATAAGCCTCAACATGAGTTTTGGTGGGACAAACCATATTCAAACCATAGCAGGACAGGAACACATGAACACATGCTGGGAAAGAAGACATCCATCTCTACTTAGAATTCTCCAAAAGGTGACAGGACCATGACTTTTATGGGAGACGAGAGTAGTGATGTACTGTGAGAGCAAAGGAGAATGCTCTACACTAGATCATGTTTTGCGGCAATAATCACTCCAGGTGTATTTTTGCACATGCCTTCCTGATCACAAAGCCAGGGCTAGCTTTTTATCTAAAAGATATGCACAAAAAGCTACAAATGCTTATTTGCTCCAAGGAGAAAAATTCTGATATCTGATGTGTACTAATTTTAAAATATGCCCACAATTCTTTGACACTCTTCCCTACAAGTGGTGGAATCTAATTCTGCTCCCCTTGAGGGTGGGCTGGGCTACTGGCTCACTTCACATGACCTGAATAAAGCAGATGAGACAGCGGGTGACATCAGAGACTAGGTCATAAGTGCTGTTGAGGTGTCCGTGGCGATCTCTCTCTTCCAGGTCACTCTTTCTGGGGGAAGTTCTTGGCCCTGCCTAGAAGTCACTAAAGCAGCCTGGGGAAGGGACTGAGGCCTGCAGCTCTTGCCCATGGGCGTGGCCTTCCTGGAAAGCTCCCGGCCTCAAGAAAGCCATCAGAGACTGCACCCTCCAGAGAGACTCTAAGCCAGAGCCACCCAGCTCAGCCACCCCTGAATTCCTCACCCTTAGAAGCTGTGAGATCATCGGTTTTTCATGTTTTAAGCTAGTACACTTTGGGGCAATTTGTTAGGTAGCAAGAGACGACTAATACACGATGCTACGTGCGTGGGAATGTGAACTCAGCAGGGCATGGAACAGACACTGCTTGAGTCTGGCCTTGTTCTCCCACCTATGCCGAAGGCCCAGTGCAATGTCCGCTCTGCGTGAAGACGATCGGGACAGCAGGGCAGGTTCAGGAGAACCGGTCAGGAGACAGCTTCGTAAGAATTTTGAAAGAAAAAAGGTAGCTTGCATGACTCAAAGGGAATTAGTATCTATAAACTGTATGTCTGGATTTTATTGAAGCTTATAACAAATGTTTTAAAAATAACCCTGTGAGAAAACTGAATAAACATGTGACAGGTGATGGTAGTATATTTGACAGATTCATTAAACGACTTGGATAGATAAGAATGTTGAATAGGAAACAAGAATGTTTAAGTTTGGTAAGAATGAAAGGAAGCTCTGCACTGGGATTTTTTTTAATCGACTCTATAAATACAAGTTTGGGAAACTAGGTTGTCTGCCAGAAGTTCATGTGGAAAAGTCTACTTAATATGAGCCAGGCAGCACTGTGATGGGCCTTTCAGAGAGCCAAGGAAACCCTTCACAGAAATAATAGAAGACGGGAGTGGGCGCCACCGAACACTGAGCAGGCCAGAGCTTAGCCCTGGGACTTGCCCGTTTCTGACTGAGCCACTGAGTCACCGTGCAAGACATGACACACTCACTCCTCCAGTGGGACCCTACCACAGGTACTGCTATTGGCACACCCATTGTGAGAAGAGAACCAACTGTGCCAGTGACAGAGAGCACTGGACTCGTGGCGGGTGTGGACGCGGCTGGTGCCTGTTGCTGAACATCTTCACAGCGAGGCCAGCCGCGAACTGGAGACACCTGCCAGGGTTCAGCCGAGCTCTGGCTGCGCCTGCAGCGCACAGCCTGGGCTGCCCACTAGAGTCGTCCGTGCGCTTTAAAAGGTTTCTATGCCCAGGTCAGACCCCAGTCTAATTAAATCAGAGCCTCTCAGCAGCAAGTGAAATCCTGAAAGCACGTGGCACGAGATGGTTAAGGCATTGGGTTAGGGTGAGGGCTGGGGCAGCGTTCGGATTGTAAAGCTCCCCATGTGATCCCAACACGCAGCAAGTGTACAAACACTGAGGTCTCTCTCTGCTCTGTGACTCTGTAATTCCATCTTTGGATTCCCAGAAGCCATCCCATGGAGCCACCCATCTATACTCCTGTTCCCGAGGGGCACCACAGACAGGCAGTGGGCATCATGAAACAGCCCTGGCACTGCCTTTCTCAGCTGTAGTTTCGAGGCATCCAGCCTCTCCGCGCTGCATCCTCCACTGTGAAATAGGAAGAGTACTTTCTCATAGACCTAAAACGCACTCATACGTGTTTACCCAAGTGCATTAAAGGGGCATGTTCATCAGAAAACCTGTACACGAGCGTTTATAGAAGCTTTATTCATACTTGTCAAGACTAAGAGCAACCAAGATTGTGTGAAAAGACGTAGTACTTTCATACAGTGGAATGGTATTCAGCAATAAAAAGAAATCAAGCCACAAAAAGACATGCGAAAACCTTAAATACATATTGATAAGCAATAGAGACAGTCGGAAAGACCCACATACTGTATGATTGCAATTATATGATGTTCTGAAAGTGGTTGAACTACAGAGACTCTAAAATGATCAGTGGGTGCAAGAGATTTGGGGGAAGTAGGGGGGGAGTTTAACTGGTGGAGCACAGGGGTTTTAGGAGGTAAAATTACTCTGTATGATCCTAGAATTGTGGATACATAACCTGACTCATGTATCAAAAAATAGATATCCCTTCGTGGAGGTGAGGGGAAACTTCCCCTTTCCCCCCTCAAAGTTCACTGAAAGACCAACTCACAACTAAGGCAGATTAATAAAAGAAAAGAGGTTTATTTACTATGCGCGGGGGAGAATCACAGAGTGATTACCCAATATCCCAACGGGGTCCAGAAAGTTTTATACAGGCCTTTGAGAGGTGAGGAGGGAAGATGAGGGGTATAGGTAATTCTATTTAGGGGCAATAAATGGTTGCTAGGGAGGATGAATAGATACTTGGGAAAGTGAATGGATGGGGGAAACAGATTGACTTGTAAACTAACCTGAGAAACAGGTGTTATGTTTAATGATTTGGGACAGGTCTGGTTGCATTCCTGATCTTCTTTCCTGCAATATGGTGAGATAACAGGGAGGAGAGGGAAGTCAACTGTTCTTTTGATGGATCTGCCTGGTTTATGCAGATAGAGGGAAAGCCCCTTCCAAGGCCTTTTTATCTTAAAGGGCCTTTAATTCAAAATATACTTTACCCCAAAGAGTCATATTTGGGGGTGAAAATTCCTGAGCTCCTTGTCTTTCTGCCTATACATAACCCTGTCTATCACAACCCTTAGAACTTTAGAGCACAGAGAATGAAACAATAGATGCTAATTTAAAACCAAAATTATCCAGGAGGTTGAGCATCCCCCGGTGGAATGTGGAGTGTGACAAGAGAAGCTAACTGTGTTACAAATGCAGGAAACACCCTCACTGCAGGGGCCGGGTGGAAGGCAACCTAAGGAACTCCAGAAATGAGCAGTGCTGGCAGGACTAAAGGCAAAAGAAATTGTCCACGCACATTCTACTTTAGTTGACAAAGTTGTTTCCCGTGGGGGTACAGGTTCACAATTCTGATACCGCTGTACACACACTGGAACTGGACGACTTAGTAAACCGATGACAGATGGTGGGAGCGAGTTTCTCAGTGTTGCAGTGAGAAGTCACAGATGAGCAGGGAAGAAAGGCTGGAATTGTTACTGAAAGCTCGGCCACTTGTCCATGAGGCCAAATGATGAGGACAAGTGGTTTGAGGAGGAAGGAAAGAGAGAGTCTACTTTGCCAGCAAAGGAGGAAATATGGTAGACCTTCTCGTCTCAAACCCCCAAATTTCCTCAACATAGGCAGAATACGGAGCTTTTAAAGGGAGGGTCCTCAGCTTCAGGCAATTACTGTGGTTAGCTATTCTAATCCTCCCATCTCTGCCAAAGACAAAGCCTATGAACTGGCCAGGCTCCCACGTGGGGGGCTGGAGCCACCTGGGAGTTTTAACAATAGACAACCTGCCTCAAGGATGCAGGCCAGGCTGCAGCTCCCAAAAGAGTGCAGGAAATTTTAAGGAGACAAAAAAAATCTTCCCGCCCTTTTTTTTTTCAGGCAATTCCCCCTGTTACAGAATTACCCACACAGTGATGGGCAAGAGTTGGTGATATCAGTTGAAGCTCCTGTTTTGCTTAAAATAGATACAGCTGATTACACACATACCTATTTTTAGGTAAGTGTCTATACCTGGGTTACTATACAGACACATACCTCTATGCCCTGCAGGCTGAGACAGCCCAAAAGCAATGATGCTTGCACACCTCAGACCCAGAAGGGTTTTAAATACCATTCTGCAATGAAAGGAACCAGGACTCATTGGAGAAATGACTGATTCAAGCCCCAGGATAGGAAATATGTAATCTGAGTCGAGAGCTTCTTGTAGTGCCAGAAAATAAAAAAGTGCTAAAAAATTTGTCTTCATTGATGTGGGTATGTCAAGGGAACACAGCCAACTGAAACAGCTCCCACTGGATAAAGCTAGAACAATTCAGGCAACAAAATTAAAGTTTTGGATCATAACTCAGAGTGTAAAACAAATATCCGTTAGTCCATACTAATATACATAAATGAATGATTAGATAAATAAACAAATGGAAAAACCAGACAAATCTGTGCAGAAGACTGCTAAATAATTGACGCAGGTGATTCACCCTGAAGGCAGTGAAGCGTAACTCCCCACTCCCTAAGTGTGAGCTGTCCGCGCCGACCTTCCACAGAGCACAGGGTGGGGAGAGGCTCCGCAGTGGCCACGTCACCATGGTGTGTCACCTTGATATGGTGTGATGGAAGTGGCAATGTATCCCCATGCCAAAAGCCGATCGTGAGAAGTCCAAATAGAGGGTGTTCTACAAAATGCCCAACCAGGACTCCTCAAAGTCACTAAAGTCACCAGAAACAAGCAAAGTCTGAGAAATCGTCATTGCCAAGAGGGGCCATCTCTACTAAATGCAAGAGGGCTTCTTAGATGCCATCCTGGGACATGAAGGGAACGTTAGGTGAGAACGAAGGCATCTGAAATGGGTACTGACTTTCACTGCTAATGACAAACCAATGCTGCCTTGTGCTAAGGCCTGAACGTTTGTGTGCACAGAATGCATGTGCTGAGCCCTCATCTCCAGTGCGATGGTAGTAAGAGCTGAGGGCTTCGATGGCGGTAAGAGACGAGGGCTTCTGGAAGCCACTAGGTCATGCAGGTAGAGCCCCCACGAGTGGGACTGATGCCCTTATATAGAAAAGGCGCCAGAGAGCTGCCAGGCACCGTCCGCCACTTGAGGACACGCAGAGAAGGCGCTGCCCAGGGAACCAGGAAACAGACGCTCACCAGTCGCTGAACCCATGGGTGCCTCCATCTTGGATTTCCTTGTCTCTAGAACTGTGCAAAATACATTCTGCTACCTTTATGTTACCCATTCTAAGGTGTTTTTTTTTTTTTATAGCAGCCCAAACATACTGAGACAGATCATTTATGCTAACGAACAAACCAAACCTAATATGAGACGCTCACAATGGAGACAACTGTGTGTGGAGCACCTGGTAACCTCTGTACAATTTCCACTCTCTCTGTACATCGAAAACTGTTGTAAAAAAGTAAAGTTTACTTTAAAAAGCAAAAAGAAATTAAACTGTATATGTGCATCGTGCTCTAGTTGGTAAATGCGTTTCTCACAGGTATGAGTTGACAATTCCAAAGTACACCTATACCAAGAATGAACAAATCAGTGAATCCACGGCAGACAATGGGGTCCAGTTGCTCATTCTAAGAACAAAAGTTACCAAAAAACAGCAAGAGGGGGAGTCCCGAATTAACCCGGTGCTACTAGATTAGAGTCAGAGACAATAGTGTAAACTTAAAGCTTAGTTTATTTTATACATGCGTATACATAAATAAACACAGAAACAATCACAAATACATGTGTACACACATGTACGTCCTGCTCTGTCTGCTGGGAGGACCTAGAAGCAGCGACACCCCAGTAACAACGAGCACAGCCATGGGCAGATCTCGGTTTCCAAATAACATCCCCCAGTGAAAGGAATGAGGGCTCCTTGGAGAAAGGGCTGACCCCAGCCCCGAGCAGGGAAGAACAGGATGCCCTTCAACACCTTAGGATGCCAGAAGTCAAGGAAGCGCTCAAAAACAGGTAGATGAAGGTGTGCCAAAGGGACACAGGGCAAGCTGATAGCACCCCACTGGCCAAAGCCCAATAATCTGAACATCAAAATAAATCATATCAAAATGATCCACAGCACTGGATTATAGCCTAAGGAATAAAATCAGTATCCATGAGTCCATACTGATTTAAATAAATGATTAAGTAAATGGTGAATAGTGACAAATTGTCCTTTCAGAACATTCCAAATAATATACGAAGATTCTGCCCCAGATGCAGCCAAATGCCCCTCCTTCGGTGCTAGCAGGACTTCCAAGGAGCAGGGTGATGGTCTCCTCATGGCCAGGGTTCCTGGCGACAGCACCTCAACACCACAGTGGCAAGTCACTCGCACACCATGTGCCCCTGCTGTGAGATAACAGCATGTCACCTTTGAGACCCATCACCCAGCCCAGTCCTGAGAAAACATCAGACAAACCCACACTGAGCACTCTACCCTCTTACCTGACCAGGGTCGGTCAAACACAGTCTGAGAAACTCAGACCAGAGGGGACGCAGCAGACACAACGACTAACTGTATCACAGAATCTTCCATAGGATCCTGAGACAGAAACAAACATTAGTGGAAAAACTTGTGAAATTCTCATAAATTCTAGAGTTTGGTTAATAGCAATTTACCAAAGTTGCTCTCTGAGTTTTGATAAATGTAGCACAATTATGCAAGATGTTAACATGTGAGACAACGGACTCAAGGGTAGACAGGGACTTTCTGTACTTGCAACTTCTCTAGAAAACTGAAGTTATTGCAAAACAAAAACTTAATTAAAAATAAATAAAGATCAAAAAGTTCTTTTACTCTATGTTCTTTTATTTGGTCACAACTTTGTCAAAACTGTGAAGCCTCAACATGCTATTATTTTTGTGAGACATACATGGTTAATAATTGCCGTGCAGTCCTGAGTATACGCAAGTATCTGGTAGCACACCCGTGTCCATGGGGGGTGTCTGGAGGCAAAGTGGCCTCGCCGCCTGGAATCACCCCGCCCAGGTGGGGCTACAGGTCGTGCCACAGGCTCCGACAGAATGAACTGCGAATGCACTAGGGTGTCAGTTCTGAGCGGCTAAACTGTTTGAGAGATCCTTGTGGATTAGAAGTTGCTTCTCAGAGATTTGAGAAAAATAAAATGTACCGGACCAGCTCAGAATGATCTGGGGAATGCTGGAAACTTCTACTCAGCAGACATTCTAAACAGCCAGTGGGGTTGAGAGAAAGCCAATCCACCAGCGCCACTCTGGGGGCTTCCTGCCTGTGGACCCCACGACCCTGGAAGCCAGCACGAGGCTCCTGCAGCACGGTGGTCTCAGGGCTAGGGGGCCCGCCTTGGCGGCAGCCTCTGAGCTCCCCAGCAGGTGTGAGCAAGCAGGCACCACTGGGGGACCCAAAGGGACAGCCTTGATTCCAAAGCCCACCCAACCCCGTTTCATCGATTCTAAGATGCACCTTTTTTATAATTCCATCTTTTAACATCTCTGTAATTGGAATGCGTCATAACTGATAACATCTTAGAGTCAATGACTTGGTATAAATTACATTCCAGAGATACGATTATACAATTGACTAAAGCAGATGGAAGCGCAGGCTGGGGCGGCCGAACGCGCTTCCTAAAGTAACCGACTAGCCGGGACCAGAGGAAAAGCAGCAGAGGTGGTGCCGCGGGGTCCTGAAGACGGGGAAGGAGGGCGAGAACAGACGGGCGGCTGCCCCGCACCCAGGCTGTCACCCGCTTTCTTCGCTGTGCCCCTTATGCTGTCCGCGGTCCTCACCGCAGATGCCCAGTGCCCTCTGGCCACCACCGCAGGTCCTCCTCACCTGGGCCCTCCGCAAGGCCTGTCCTTCCACAGAGCGCCGGGCCCTGACTGCTCCTCCCGGACGCGCCCCCCGCTGCCAGCGACGCCTCTCCCGCCACACACCCACACACACTCACGGACGCACACACAGACACACTCACCGTCACACACCAGCACACACGGACGCACACACAGACACACTCACCATCACACTCAGTCACACACCCACACACACTCACGGACGCACACACAGACACACCCACACACACGGACACACAGATACACTCACAGACACACAGTCACACACCCGCACACACTCAAGGACGCGCACACACACTGTCACACACCCACACACACTCACGGACACACACACAGACACACTCACCGTGACACACCAGCACACACTCACGGATGCACACACAGACACACTCACCATCACACTCACAGTCACACACCCACACGCACTCACGGACGCACACGCAGACACACCATCACACAGTCACACACCGACACGCACTCACGGACGCACACACAGACACACCGTCACACACCAGCACACACTCACGGACGCACACACAGACGCACTCACCATCACACAGTCACACACCCGCACACAGACACACTCACCGTCACACACCCGCACACACTCACGGACGCACACACAGACACACCGTCACACACCAGCACACACTCACAGACGCACACACAGACGCACTCACCATCAGTCACACACCCACACGCACTCACGGACGCACACACAGACACACTCACCGTCGCACACCCGCACACACAGATGCACACACTCACCGTCACACACCAGCACACACTCACGGACGCACACACAGACACACTCACCGTCACACACCAGCACATACGGACGCACACACAGACACACAGTCACATACCCACACACGGACGCACACAGACGCACTCACAGTCACACACACACGGACACACACACAGACACACGCACACACAGTCACACACCCACACACACGGACGCGCAGACGCACTCACACACTCACAGTCACACACACAGATGCACACAGTCACACACACAAATATACAAATACATGCTCACACAGTCACACACACCCACACACACAATGCCTCACATTTACACACATCACATGCTTACATGCACGCACACATTTACACACCTCACACATTCACTCACACTCGCACGCACAGTCACGTAGGGTGGGTACCCAGGTTCAGCCTCAGCCAGTCGGACCCAGGCCCCCGTGGCCCCATGCGCTGCTGACTGTCAAAGCTCTGGACTGCAAAGTCCCAGCCATGCAAGTTTGCTGAGGACAGGAGGGTTACCAGGACTGTTTGATGTCCTCCCTGCTCTGAGGGGAGGCAGGGAGAGAATCAGGGCTAGAGGAAGGCAGCAGACACCCAGATGTCCCCTGTCCACCAGACCCACCAGTGGCGGGTTCAGAACCTGGAGCCCTGACCCCGCATGGCCTGTGAGGCAGGAGCCTGCACATCCGCTATCCCAGAGCTGTTCCTGGGACACGCCGGCTGCTGGCCCCTCAGCCAAGGGAAATGGGGTCTAGTTCTTGGACCCCTGAACTAGCTCTTTAGAGGCTCAGCCCCCCCAGGACACACCTGTGGCAGTGGTGCCCCTGCCCAGCAGGCAGCGAGTCCACCAGGTGCGTGGGCCTCCAGGGGACATTCGCCAGACCTTTCCACAAAGATGCATGGAGCACCGAAGGTATGCCTGTGCTCGGATGCATAGATGCTATCTGGGGAATGGAGCACCTACGGTATGCCTGCGCTCGGATGCATAGATGCTACCTGGGGAATGGAGCACCTACGGTATGCCTGTGCTCGGATGCATAGATGCTACCTGGGGAATGGAGCACCTACGGTATGCCTGTGCTCGGATGCATAGATGCTATCTGGGGAATGGAGCATCTTCTGTATGCCTGCGCTCAGATGCATAGATGCTACCTGGGGAATGGAGCACTTTCTGTATGCCTGTGCTCGGATGCATAGATGCTACCTGGGGAAAGGGACGGCAACACACCAGGGACCACCAAGGACCGTGCCCAACACTGAGGGGAACTGACAGCAGGAAAGCAGGGGCCACAGCACAGGCAGCTCCCTTAGGTCACTGCTCAGAGAGGCCCCTGCCGGGGGTTGGCTCCTGTGTGCCATGAAGGTCCCAGTCCTAGGGAGGTGAGGGTGGGGCGTGGGGAGGGACTGGCTCTTGCCCCAGGAGAAGGAAACAGGTAAGTCTGTGGTCAGGCAAGTGGACAGCAGATCAGAGCTTGGTAAACCAGGGCCAGGTGGACAAATCGCACAGATGTTAGAAAACGTTAGCCATGGGCCCTGTCCAGGCAGCGCAGCATCTGATGAAGGTTTTGAAAGGTCCCAAGGCAGCTGTGTGCAGACCCGTGTAGAAGACAGGGAGGCGGGAAACACGGGGGTCCTGGAGCCAGGCCAGGCGGGGCAGGATGAGTGGGCGCGGGCAGTGGGGTGGACGGCAGGGAGGATGCAGCGCACTTGGAGGGGAGGAAACTGGGCTGGTCAGCGGCCGCACGCGTGGGAGTGCGGACGGAAGGGCCATTGTTGTTGCTCAAGTGACCGGAGTGGGTGGTGGTCTCGTTTCCTGAAATGGGAGCTCTGGAGGGGGAGGGGAGGGGCGATGATCCAGACCCACGTCATATCCCTGTTAACTTTTACACCCCCGTTAGACGTCCTAGCGGCGTGGCCAAAAGACAGGTGGGTGTGCCCGGGCCTGAGGCAGGCGAGGAAGGAGCTCAGGCTTTGGAAATCGCCCGCTTGTGAATGGATTTTCAAACCAAGCCCTGGCCAGCGCCTCCCAGGTGGAGGCTTCACATCACATTGAGGATACTTGGGGCCCAGGCCCAGCTCAGTTTGCAAGGGTGGGGACAAGATGAATCTGGCAAAGGGCAGAAGCAGGAAAGGATGCCCCAGGGCAGGTGCTTCCCGAGAGCCTGCTCTCCCCCGGGAGGCCGAGGCCCGGGCCCCGGTGCACCTACCACCTGACCCCAACCACGTCCGACCGACAGGATTACTTGCCCCACAGGTTTTTTAATGGAACCAAGAAATCTCCCTGTATGAAAGGTGAAACTCTGGACACGTTTTCCTCACGGAAGGCACTGACTACTGCAACTCACCAAGCTGGAGCTCTGCTCCTGACTTCCCTACAAAATGGGGTTTGTATTTCCATTCCACGGATTCTGACAAGTTCTCCGTTTCTTCCCAGCCTCGCCCACCATGAAGCCTGTGGAAACCCCCCAGGGACGGACCCTCTCCCCTTCTGAGTGGGGCACATTGTTTCTTTCCATTACAGCAAGTCATGAGCATTAGCTCATTGAACTTTCCATCTTTAATGAGCTTACCACTCAGCAGGGGTGCAAACTTTCTGGAGAGCAAATTGAATTGGACCATCAGCTTGCAGCCTGCATTCCATCACTGTTCTTAGCAGAGGAGCCCATGGAGGTATTCCTGGAGCTCTCCAGGATGTCTCTGAGGCCCTGAAACATTGTGAACTGATGCTCCTAGATACATTTTCTAGAAAGAAAGTGCAAAGTCTCATTGAAATTATCATAGATATGTGATAATTTTTTTCTTTCGTTGTGTTATATTTATTGGATACTAATCTTATTTCCTCCAGGGTCAGCTCTGAATAACTCCAGGGAAAAGGCTACCCCTCTCTTAACCTCACATTGCTGGTTTGAATAGACACGTGGCATATTTCTTTGAGAATCTGGTTCCCACAGCTCCTTCATCCTCCGAGTTGAGTCATGGATTCCTGGGTGGCTGTGGTCCGGAATCCCTCCTCCTCCAGCCAACACTACAGGTAACGCAAATACTTCACTCAGAACTGGCTCTACAAGATCTCTCAAGCCTGGCCCTGCCTTGAGAAGATTTGGAACACAAGAGGGCCACATCTCAGGTACTGAGTGGGTCTGAGAAAACAGGAAGCCCCAACGATGGCCTCTCTAACTGAACCCTATTCAAAATTGCTGGGTCTTTGTCACTGGCCTCGGTGGTTTCTCTTCCGTCCAGAAACAGTTGTGGAGCCCCTTCCAGATCTCTACTCTGATCTGGGCACCACAAAGTCAGCTGTGAAGAGAACAGAGAAAAATCTCTACCCTAGCGGAATTTACCTCCTGATGGGAAAGACAATGAACGAGATAGATAGGAAAACACATATCCTAGGTTAGCTGGTGACAAGTGCTAAGAGGAAAATAAAAACAGAATGACAATGATGATAAAGAGTGTCATCATAAACTTGTACCATCTGCAGGACTGTCTCAATATTCTGCCCGCATTTGCTCATTCAGCCTCCAAGACAACTGCCTGAGGCTGGTATTGCTAGGATCCCTATTTAGATACAACGGGGGTGAGGCACAGAGGTGAGTGCCTGCCCAAGGTCACACAGCCCCAAGTGCTGGGCCCAGGGTGGAGGAAAAGGGAGAAGGAGGCTGGGAGGCAGGGAGAGGCCATGGACAGGGCAGCCGGGGCAGCTGCCTGGCGTGCTGCACACTCTTGCAGTGTGCTCACCGAATTTAGCTACTGCCCCAAACTGCACAGGTAGCTGGAACCCTGGTGCTGAGGACCTCTTCACCCGTGGGATCCATCGGTAACTTGCTCGACACCCTTCTTTCTACCTTCCCACCCATGATTGCTTCCTCAGGAGAAGAGAGAGAGAGGGAGAGAGAGAACATACTTAGGTGGAATTTGAATGCTGTGTAAAACCTCATATTTGTGGAGCAATTTAATTTAAGGAAAGTAAACGGTAGGATGAAGTAAATAGGTAACAACAGGCCGGCATATGTCCATCATGAAGAATTGTTTCCAGAACAAATGGTTTGGAATGAGAGCTTCCACACCTCGAGCATAAACTAGGATTTGCCAATGGTGAGAAAAATTTAAGAGGCTTTCCTTAGATTTAAAGGATGAAAAGCTTGAAAATATTCTTTAGAGGAACAAAAAGGAAGCAGGACGACAGTGGGCGTGTGTAGGTCACCGCACTGTACAGGGACAGCAGCACCGTGGGGGAAAGGTCGGTCTGTAAAGAGACTTGCGCTAACCTCCTCCCTGAAACCAAGGGGGCCTGCCAAAACGATGTCTGAGCGAGAGATAACGATGGGGGAAATGCCAATTCCACGTTTCATATCTGTGCACTTTGCTGAGTGTGGTCAGAGCCCCACAGAGACGGGATATGAAGAGAATAGCCGACTGGCGAGGGGGCCAGGAGAGGGCGGAGCGGTCTTGGAGCAATGCCAGACAACGTGGAAGTCATTGGCCTTTACCAGCCTCATTTCCATAATCGCTTTTGGATGCACAATGGCTTAAGAGCGTGCTGCAGATTCCATCTGCTGGCGTTCTGGGGCGACACGCCGCGCGGAAGGTGGTCAGCCTATTGCTTCTGCGGCCGCTCACGGAGTCAGGAGACCACGCTGTTCTAGCCTGCCTGCGCAGCCGCGCCGAAGCTCCCCTCCCGCCCAGTCCCGCCCTCGGGTCAGCTGTTCATCCCACTGCTACCACGTAAGAACTGGCCCTTTATGCATTAGGAGAGTCCACTCTTTCCCAACTGAGAAGGTAGACATCCAACTGCAAAAATCAACGAGACATTAAAAAGTTTTAAAACCTCAGTAGAAGCAGTGACACCTTCTGCTGTTTAAGAACGGACGAACCTTGGCCCATTTCTCCTTTCTCTAGGACGGTGAGCCGTGGTGTTGACAGTCAGAACACACCAGCGTGCAGCCTTTGCCCTGCTCCCACAGCGAACGAGCGCTCACCGGAGCAGCCTGTACTCCCTGTGAGGGAGCCAGGGTGGCAGTCCTCAGCCTCAGCGATGCTTTGGGTCCCCCACAGGCCGGGCCGGGCCCATCGCTGGCGTGAGGAGAGTTCACATCAGCTTGGAGGAGCAGGTGCCACTAGCCCGCTGAGTCAGCACAGAGAAGAGATGGCCAAAAGACTGCCGGTACTGTGTGTGGTGATTCTCACAGAGCGCAGAAAATGACAGCTCAGAGAGACTGCCCTTAGGCAGGGATGGCCAATATGTCCCCCACTGGACCCAGGGCAGGCCAATGACCTAGCGTGGAAACCTTCCGTCTGAGACCAGACTCCCCCTCATGGTCTTCCTCTGCACACATTCCAGGCAGCCCAGCCCACCCTTTGGGGCTGAACCGAAGACAAAATCTACTGAGTGTTTTGGTTCCCTTGGAGGGGTGGGGTGGGGCAGGGGTGCGAGGCTGAGCTCTGCGTTGGTGCCCGTGGCCGTGGGTGAGTGGTGGAAAGGCACCATGTGGGGATCATCCCTCTAGTTTGCTCTCCGCGTCTCCCTGTGGCCAATATGCTGGCTGTCTGGGGAGAAAAAGAAAACAGGTCAGCTTGTCTCCGGTGTTGCTGAAGGAGGTAGGACGGCCACCATGTGGCTAACACTAATGTGCTTCCACACAGGGCCTGGAATCTGGACCCCAACTACCCTCGTCTGGAACTGGTTTGCCAAGTGCTGGCTGTGCAACCTGACCTCCCAGCTTATTCATCTGTGAAATGGGGACAGTAATAGCGTCTACCATACAGTATGCCACTGGAAGAAACAAAGGGGTTAGCATTTGTAAAGTATTAATACTTGGAGGAGGCTGCCATACAGGACACAAGCACAAAATACCAGCTGTTACTGTCACTGCTGCTATCATGGGCACAACCAGCCACTGGGGTGGGGTGGCTGAAAATGGCAGGCAGTGAACTCACAAGAACAGGAAAAAGGCTCCAGAGAGGGGCCCGGTGACCACGAGGGCTGAACTCTGGCAGGAGCAGTGGGCTGGAAGGGACAGTCTCAACTCCAGGGCTGGGGGTGACACGAGGAGGGCCACGGGCCGTGGGGCCCCCAGAGTGCAGGAGGGAAGGGCTGTGTTTCCAGAGCTGGAAGGGGCTAGGATGGGGAGAGACCCGGGAAGTACACCCAGTGAGAACCGGGCCTCTGGACTCTTCTCAGATTCAGTTCTTCCTGTCAGAACAGGTTCCTGAAACCTTGTTTCTTCCTGCCTTTATCATTGCTCCCCCATCTGTCTGGGAACCCCACATTTCACCTTTAAGTGATTCATCAAAGCTGGACTCTCATCAGAATCTCCCCTGTAAGTCAGCCACCGGGAAGAAAAACACCAGTGCACGAGTCAGAGTTCTCAGGCTCCGGAAGGACGCGCAGTGACAGAATGCCTTCTGCCCCTCATTCCAGAGGCCTCTTACTGTGACCCCCGAGCGGGTCCCCCACACTGGAGCGGCTGCTTGGACAGTGCTGCATCTAGGTGTCCTCACAGAGACAGTGTTGGTCCTCACTGGTTTTCCATGCAGTCCCAGGAGACAACCAGAGCTGGAAAAACACATCCTGGGGCAAAAGACAAAGTGCGACTGGATACCCTTATCTGGCACAAGCGCAGTGCAAACTAGCTGCAGCGTTCCTTAAGCAATAGCAAGGAGAGCCTGCAGCAGACCTTAAACTCTGACGGGGCTTTGTCCAAGCTGACTGAGTGGGTTCTTGAACCTGAAATCATCTGTAGCTGCCACTTCCAGAAGGGGGCTGATTTTCAGAGCTAAATTACTTCTGGCTCCACAGTAGCATCTGCCCATGAAATAAGCTTTTATCGAAAGCTTAGACTCTCCAGCAGCAATTGTCTGGAACAGCCTCAAAACTGTGTTTTTGCCATTTGAGACTGTTTTCCACAATTGCAGCCACTTTGCCTGTTAGCATGCCTATGGGAAGGATGGGCTGGCTGCCATGGCCTTGACTTCCTAACTGAAGGTGTCCTTGAGTCCTTTATGGCCATCAGACATGATACCCAGTGAAAATGACACCACTTGCATTTAGAGTTGTTCAAAACCTGCCACCTCCCAGGAGAAAATTTAGCCCAACAACCAGCGGTGCAGGGCTTGACCCTCATCACAGCTGAACTCTAACAATTCTCATTTACAAACTCTCAGAAAGGGAATCAGTGATTTTTTCCACATAGCATTAATGGGGAAGTAAAAATGACTTTTGGCCGAGGGAGTGTTTTTGCAAAGTGGGAATCACATCCATTTGTTAATCTTCAGAAACTCCAGGCTGTGTAGACAGCCACTCAGGAAGACAGTAAGTGTGTGGGCTGCAGAAGTGATCGGGGGCTCAGCAGACAGACCCTGGAGGCTCCACAGTGAGCAGCTCACCTCTGGGAACTCTCCTCCTGGCGAACATTTCCCAGATGGCAAACCTGGGTCCCGTTAGCCGCGGTGAATGCCTACTGCCATACTTTAACTCGGTGTCAACAGTTACGGCGAAATAAATCTTCTCTGTAGAGCATGAGTATTCTTTTAGCAGGGAAATAAGGACTTATAGTTCACCCCCTTGTGGGTTTGTTAACAAATTAAGGATTTATGGTTCACAACAATGCGGTGGTCCCAACCTCAGCATCCTCATTCTTCCCCACAGTTCTTTCTAAGTTGGTTGCCCCCAATTATCAGTAACACAGGCTTCGTCAGGACACAGTGTGTTTTAGCTTGATTAAAGTGAGCCCATGGGCAACAGGATAGATTCCTAACCCCTCTTTTACTTAAACTAAAAGACATGAACAGGAAAATGCAGGAAACAAATCTGCCAAGTCCTTGAACAATGTTTCAGCTTATTTCTCATACCAGGCTGCTATTTTCTCCAATGCGATTCCCATGTGAGGGCAAGCACAGTGCAGCCTTTCCCACCTGCCTTAATCAGATGGCTTAAAGAAGGACTTTCTATCGAAACCCTGAGCCAGACTGGACCTGGAAGTTGGTTGGTCATTTGCACTGGCTCACCCCAGTCCATCTGCGCAGACCTGTGCCAAATTCCACTGCCTAAGAAGTAATGGTTTGCCCGAGGCTGATTCCAAACCCTGCTCGTACCCTGCTGCACTTAGAGACTTCTGTGAGAAGCTCAGAAGGCTGCAGATATCTGAGGCAGCTGCTGGGCGTGTGCTGGGAAAACCCAGCCGCAATAGGGAAGCGGAGCTTGTCATGCATCCTTGAAAGCCCTCATGGGACTCCAGTCCTCCTGCACCTAGAAGGGCGCAGCTCTGGGTTAAGGAGGAGGAGGGCTAAGAAGTTGGGCAACAGCAGCACCAATAAGCCCTCGGGCCAGAAGCGCAGCCTGGCGTGGTTCCCACAGACCACTGAACGGTCACAACGACACAGGAAGAGATCAAGTTCAAGGACCCTACAGATAAGCAAAAAGCTGATTTTTCTTGCTATTACATTGTGAAAATCTCACCTTTCATTTTCTTTTAAGGAGTATTATTCAGAAGGTTAAATTTGTTGAGTTAAAATATCTCCTGAAAAGCTTCATAAATTTTGGTGGCCGTAGTTCTGTTCCTCTGTGCTTCCCACCAAGGTTAATATTAAATATACAAATTCCCTCCTCTTTCCTTCCAAATTTTCTTTTTTTTCCAAGCCATTCAAGTACATGGTTAGGCTCCATTCCTGTTCCCAGCAGAGCGTGCGGTTGTCTCTGCCAGACTCCCACAGCTGCTGTCCACGAGTCCATCTGCCACCGCGTCCCCTACTTGAAAGGTGTCCCAGAAAGCTTCGCCTCATCTCGTTCCCAGAGGAATCCCAGAATCCTGGAGCCACAGCTCACAGCTGGCCCTGAGGCTATTGCACAAACTTTTGAGGCCACAGCCAGCAAACTGTGAGAACAGGGCTGGGGAAGGCAGAGTGGCGTGCCTGAGCCGACCGCACCAAAACCGGGGTGGGAGGCGGGTGAGGGCTGCGGCTGAGGGCGACAGGGCGACGCGGGTCGCTGTTTCCACCCTGCGTGCCCGTCCTCCCCGAGTGCTGGGCAGCTGTGATACTATAATTGTTTCCGTCTTGGTAACTATCTGCCGCATCATAAACACAAAATTATGACTTCATGAGAGCACGAAGCAGAACTGTAAGGGAAAGAATGCTTGTTAAAGTAAAACTATTTTCAATAATCAAAAAAGGTTGAGAAATTAATTCTGGCCAAGAAACTTTTTTATTTATATGTTCTCAGCACTATAGCTATGTCCGAACCTGCCCTGCCGACACGACAGTCTAGAACACAGAAGCCTCTGAAGAGGGACGGCAGAGGTGAGCTGCTCCTGGGCCTTCCCAGGGACAGTACCTCCTGCCCACAGGGGTGGGACCCATTCTCCTACGATGCTGAAACAAAAGGAAACTGACTTTGCACGAGCCATGTCTCAGGGTGGAAAACAGCTAATCTCTACTGGCAAATGCTGACAGGCCATTTGATTCCTCTCTAAGCAAAAATCTGAGAGCATGTCCAAAAGGAAGCACCAGGAGGAAGGAGGATGCAGGAGCAGTCTGGCTGCAGCCAGATCCCTCCACACCAGCCAGCAGAAACGAAGGCAAATCCCCCGGCTCTGCCAATCAGCCTCCGGGGCCAGGCCTGCTGCCCTCGCTCCAGTAGCCTCTGCAAGCTGTGGGATCCAGTCTCCTTGCTAACATGGTGTGAACATACCTTTTCCAAAAGGGGAAGAAAAGATATGCGGTATGTGCAAATACACATTATACATGTACAATATATGCAGTGTGTATAGAACATAAAGATTCCACATAAAAATATGAAATTGAGACCACACAGCAAGCAAGGAACACAACACAACATACATTTTTTCCCCAATAGTGCATTAAATGCCACCAGGTCTTAACTCCTATCCCATCATCATAAACAGAACATTGAGGAAAGCAAAGATTTTAGTTTTATACATGCACATTAAACATTGGCACTAACACATTTGAGAGCACATGTTACCTGTGCCTTGGACACACAGGGTCATGCAGACAATTAAAAGAATCTTACTGAGTTTCCAAGCAGAGCAAAAGTGTCCACAGACTTTCTATTTTTTTTTTTTTTTTTTTTTTTTGCCCTGTCCCCACCCTCTGAAATGGAGCTGTCCCATTTGCACAGAACACCTCTGCAAAACATATGATCGAAATCCTTTATGTGAAAAGAGTGCCCCCCTAGGAGACCTGCGGATCACACTCTGGATGGAGGACCGTGTGGGAGGCAGCCAGGGGTCTCGAGGGAGATGCTGCAAAGTGAGATGTGGCTGCAGGGGAAACATTTCCTAAAAGTCGGAAGAGAAAGTGTGTATTCAGCAGCAAAGGGGGGGGGGGGCGCGGCGGGGACGGTGGTAAGTGTGAGGGAGAGAGGAAATAACTCCCAAATCTGAATTGTGCTCTAAAATACGATACATTTCATCCTGTTCTACCAAATAGCTGGCAGGAAACGTACTTTGACTTTATATCCTTTTCTCCAGACAAAGAGCTCTGTGTGTCAATGTGTATTTGAATAGGTATGCTTGCGGGACACCGCTGAGAAATGAGCCCGTTCCTACAGCAGGAGAGGGTGACGCTGATGCCGGGGAAACACAAAGCTGCCTGCAGGAGTCCACACACCGAATGCCAAAATAGCACCCATCTCAAAGACAAAATCTGAATTCACATCATGTCACAGACCCTACAGATTGCTAGAAGGAGTGGAGTGCTTTTCTAGAATCTACAAAAACACTGCCTGTGTTCAACTCACCGCTGCCATTAGTTCTTTTCAGCAAGTAACTGAATCTCTCTCTGTCTCATTACCTTGGCTGTAAAATGAGAATGATAATACTTCTTATCTCATGGGGTTGTTATGAAGATTGAAAGGTTAATCAGTGTAAAGCATGCAAACGGTGATGGGCTCTAAATAAACATTCACTGTTGTTGTTGTGTGAAGGTTGGACCTACAGCACTATGGGACACAGTGGGACCTCTTCCAGTGAGTGATGGCTGGTGCTGTTGCTAGGAGAAAACTCTTCTCTCGGCACCAACACCGAATACCTATCACACGGCACTCTTCCCTGCACGCCTGCTCCGGATACCAGCATGTCATCACACCCTTCAGGCTTCTCTGTCACTCGCGTCATTCATTCTTTAAGAGGTCATCCCAACATTTTTTACATTTACTTTTATTAACACTTCCCCATTCACCTGCAAACTCCACAAAAATCTGTTCTTTTTTCTACCTTTCTTGATTTGCCATAAGCATGGCCAACAAGGGGAAATGAAAAAAAAGAGTTCTAAAATCTTTATATCCCTTTTCCTGCTGCAGAGAGGCCACAGGGCCACGGAGATGGTAAAGAAAGGGAAGGAAGGGTCCTATGAGTGTCAGGGGAAAAAGTGGATTTGGATTGAAATTGTCCAAGAACACCTTTGTGAACCTAACTCTTGGCTTCCTTTATTAATATGCTTTTCAATAAATCTACTTTCAACATCAGAGGAGAAATTGACCAAATCACTTTGTCTAAATTTCTGCCCAATTTCCTGATATGTTCATAAATATTTATATATTGTTCATTTTTGACTACATTTTTATTTTGAAATTTGTAGATTTGCATGCAATTGCAAGGACAGCACATATTGACATTGTGTGGCCACACATCCATATACCTCCCACACCCACCACCTCCTTAATCCCGGTCAAACACTAATCTGTTTTCTGTTTCTCTAATTTTGTCACTTCAAGATGTCGACTGAGCAGTATGTAAGCTTTTGATATGCTGTATTTTCATTGTCATTGAGGTCAATGTATTTTTTAAATCTCACTTCTGACTTCCTCTTTGATCCATGGATTATTTGGAATGTGTTGTCTAATTTCCAAGTGTTTGGAGATTTTCCTGTTGTATTTATGTTGTTGATTTCTAGCTTTATCCCATCGTAGTCAAGGAACACACTCAGTATGATTTCAATCTTGTACTTGTTGAGGTTTGTTTGACAACCCAGAATGTGATTTATATTTGTGAGAATATGATTTGTAAATGGTCTGGGGGCCCTTGAAATGTGTCCTGCTGTTGTTGGATGGCGTATTTTAGAAATGTCAGTTAGATTCTGTTGGTTGATGTTGCTATTGAGTTCTTTTATTTTTTTGATGATTTTCTCTACATTTTTTGTATCAAATTTTGAGAGGTAGATGTTTAAGACTTCGGCTATAATTGTGGATTTATCTATTTTTCCTTTCAGATTTATCTTTGTGCTTCACATATTTTTCAATTCTATTTTTGGTGTATTTGCCTTCTTGGTAGATTGACCTTTTATCATTTTATGATTCCTTCTCTATATTTATTTTCTTTGCTTTGATGCATACTTTATCTGTTAGTATTATAATATAGCCACTTCTGTTTTCCTTTAATTAATATCTGCGTTACGTATCTTTTTCCATTCTTTCACTTTTTATCTGCTATACAATTTTATTTGAAGTAAATGTCTTATATAGTTGGCCATATTTTTTAATATACTCTGCTAATTTTTATTTTTAATTGATACATTTAGACCATTTATATATAATGTAATTATTGATATGTTAGAGCTTAGGTCTGCCATTTAATATTTTGGTTTTGGGTTTTTTATTGTTGTTTTTCTTTTTTCTGCCTTGAACTATTATTTGAACATTTGTGTAATTCCCTTTTTATTTATCTATAGCATTTTTGATCGTTTCTCTTTGTAAAACTTTTAAAGTGGTTGTTCTAGGTACTGCATTATACACACACAATTTATCACAGTTTATTGGTGCCATCATTTTACCAGTTTGAATAAAGTATAGAAATCTTACCTCCTTTTGTGTGCTTCTATCCTCCCCCATTTATAATATAATTATCATAAATATTTCCCCTACAGCATTCAAACATGATTTTGAAGACTCAAAAAGATGCGGAATTTTACATTATCTGCATTTTTGTTTACTGTGTTCTTTTTTTTCCCCCCTGGTGTTCCAAGATTCCTTCTCTTATCATTTCTATTCTGTTTGGAGAATTTATTTTAGCCATTTTTTAGGCTTGTTGGTGTCAAATTCTCTTCATTTCCCTTCATCTGAGAATGTCTTGATTTCCTCCTTATTCCTGAAGAAAATTTTCACTCAGTTGGCAGTTCTTTCTTTTAAATACTTGAAAAATATTCTGCTATTTCCAGCTTGCTTAGATGGCTTGTGATGATAAATTCTTTGTCATTCAAATTATTTCTCCTCTGTGGGTAAGGTGGTCTTTGTTCTGACTGCTTTCTATGTATATATACACATATATATGTATGTATGTGTGTGCATATATATGTACATATATATATTTTTTTATTTTGGTCTTTAGTTTTCAGAAATTTAATCATGTTATGTCTCATGTTTTTGCTGTTTGAGGTTCTCTCAGACTCTTCATCAAATCTTGCCAAATTTGGAGAGATTTCAGTGACTGTGTCTTGAAGTATATTTTCAGCCCTGCCCTCTTTCTCCTCTCCTTTTGGAACTCTGTTGACATGAATGTTAGATCTTTTGTTATACTCCCACAGTCCCCTAAGGCTCTTGTCAATGTTTTTCACTCTATTTTCTTTCTGTTGGTTGGTTAATTCCTCTTGCTCTGTCTTCCAATTCACTGATTCTCTTCTCTGCCCTCTCCTTTCTGCTTTAGAGCCCAACCCCTGAGCCTTTTATTTCAATGATTATATTTTCAAGTTCTAAAATTTCCATTTGGTTCCTCTTTGTATATGTGCAGAGAACTCCTATTTTTTCATTTGTTTCAAATGTGTTCAAATTGTTTATTAAAGCACTTTTATTACGGCTACTGTAAAATCTTTTCAGATAATTCTACTATCTCTGTCTCTGTCTCTAGGTGTTGGCATCTGTCGATTGTCTTTTGTCCCTCAGTGTGAGCTCTTCCTGGGTTTTGCAGTGGTGAGTGATTTTCATCTTTCAGTGGACATTTGTATTATATCCCTTTGTATTATGTCCATTTCAGTGGACATTTGTATTATGAGACTGGATGCTATTTAAACCTTCTAATTAGCTGGGCTTTTTTTTTTTTTTTTTTTTTGCTTTTTTGTTGTTGTTGTTCAGTGCAGGGGAGAGGGCGGGGTGTAACTGCGCTGCTGCCAGGTGGAAGTAGAAGGTTGTGCCCTTCACTGCATTTCTGCTGACAGCTGAGGGCAGGCAAGGGGGTGTGTCTCTCACCACTACCAGGCAGATTTGGGAGTTCTGGCTCTCCTCGTGGTCTCCACTGGTACTGTGATGAGGTTAGAGTGGCTTCATTAACTCTGGGCTATGGAGAATGTCCTGATGCTCCACAAGGCTTCTTCCAACGTGACCCTAGCTGGCAGAGGGAAGGGCCCTATTCCTACTGGGTGAGGGTACAGTCCAGGCTCCCCACTCAGTCTCCACTGACACAAGGCTGGCAGGGCTCCTTGCTGGCTGGCAGGAATGGAAGCCCCAGATCCCTGCGTGGCCTTCTCTGATACCCTCCAGGCAACCTCGTGGAGATGTCTCGCTCAGCCTGGCAAGGAGCAGGGCTCAGGTTCCCCACTCAGCCTTTACTGACATGGGTGGGGTGTTCAGTGGTGTTTGGCCAGAAGAAAACAGCATTGTTTTAAAGGTTTCTGTCTTGCTGTCCCTTTCTTGGTCTTCTGGTTGGAGAGTGAATGCTGTTTGGTCTGAGCCCACGCTGTTTTCCGTCTTCTGGCTTCTTCAGCTCCACATCTGGGATACATGAGACCACAGGAAATCCAGGGAACTCATGACTGTGTTGTTTCTCTTGTCCAGAGGTCCCAGGTAGGTCTGCCTTCCACTCTCCACCATTTGGAGTCTCTTACACTTGATTCATGTATAATGCCAGAGTTTTAGCTGTGTGGAGGGAGGAATAGGGAAAGTGTATCTATACCGGCTTCCTGGAAAAAGACCCTCTCCGTTCATATATTTTTAATCTCATGACTTTCAATGTAACTTAAACTACCAAATGGAATGAAATTATGTGGCCAGGACCAGATAATTTAAAACTCAATATAAATGTCAAAATCACTTCATCATTTTTTATACTCTGATAATACAATTTTATATTTTATAAAGAATATTACAGAATATTCTTCATATTTCATCAAGAATACTAAAGCAATAAAAAGATTGTATATATTTAAATAAATAAGCTTGAAAAAGTGTAAATAATTTTGTAAATAGTACATAATGGAAAAAGTAAATATACATATATTTGACGAAGATGCAACCCTGACTTTACAGTGGCACCATTGAAAATATTCAATCAATATATTATATTTATTAAGTCTTTATTTTACAAGGCACTCCACCACGCCCTGTGGAGCACAAAGATGTGAAAAATGCAGAAGTCCTGTCCTCCAGGAACTTACAGTCCAGCAGTTCATTAACTAAATGAGGCCAGCGCACTGGATTTCAACGGAAGGGACGGGACAGTCATCGCTGAGGGGCAAACGTCCAAGGCGAACCTTAAGGAGTGGGAAAGCACCACTGATAGGTGCCCAGCAACTCCTAGCTGTGGGGAAAACAGGCATCTCAGCAGAAGGAGCAGCTGAGCAGATCCACAGAGGCAGGAATGTACCAAAGCAATTCAGACCGCATCACACCTCGGAGTGCAGGCCGAAGGCAGACTGCTTAGGAGAAGGGAGATCATGCTGTGCAGCTCCGGCAGGGCTGAGCATCCAAGGCCTCCCCAGGGAGCTTAGACTCCACAGCAAAAATCGCTGAAGGTTTTGATAGGAAAAATGCCCTGCTTTTCCACTCATGTTTTAGAATAAAAAGATGTAAGCGAACTGTGTAGACGTAATAAAACAAACAGGCAGCATCTCTCTAAGGGAGATGGAAATCCCACATTGGCTCCAGTTCTATCTTACTGTAGATGTCATTTTAAATCCTCCCAGCTACTTTTCCTAGCTATTAAATGGGAATTAATAGAGTTGCTACGAGAATCAAATAAGAGACCTTTTGTAATAGCGTTTTAGAAATAGTAAAATATATTATTCTACACAATTGTCCCTGGGGAGAAGGGAGAAGCTACTGGCAAGAAGACGGACCGGGAGCTCCGAGCATCCAGGCAGAACGCACCGAGGGCGCGACAGGGCTTCACTGTGCGGGCACCTGCTGAACCTTCCTCCCTTCTCTCTGCCCCGGCCCTCTGCTTCCTCCTCCTCCTCCCCTTCCCTTTTCCCCTTCCTCCGCCCCTCCCCGGCTGCGGGCTGTGCCTGCTCCACTCTCGCTTTCCCACCTGCCGCCCGCTGCCACCAGCCCCGGTGGCCCTGACGCCCACCTGCTCAGGCCGGACTGCGGACGTTCCGCCCTTTGCAGGGGCACAGGTCCCACAGAGGCCTCAGGTCGAACACGTTCCCAGGAACCCTTCATCTCCCCTTCTGTCCTGGCAATAATCAGCCTCCCTTCCTCCTGGCATGTAAACGTCGGAATAGGCTTCCGCAGGGGAGCAGGAATCTGAATGGACTTTGAAATATGGACAGAATGTGACAGGCAGAGATGGGGGGAATAACGACACTCGGGCCTGGAATTACGAAGCGTGCTCAAGGTGCCCCAGTGCTTGACAAGAGCGCCGGTTCCCACGCTCATCGAGTCCGGGCAAGCGTGGTGTCGTCTACGCCGCAGTACAAACACGGTGTCCTTTGCGCCGCAGCGCACTCCTATAAGCACCAGCGTAGAGTGGCCAAGACAGACAGGTGGGGGCCCTGCGCTCAGGGAGCAAAGTCTAACGGGAGACAGATTATTCAAGCCAACACACTAAAAAATAGATTATGGTGAACATATTAAACAATTACTCAAAATAGAAGATTGTGATGACAGAGAAAATTGGAGTGGGCAAAGGAGGATTATTTTAAGTTAGGTTTGGGGGACATCCCTGAGAAAGTCGCATTAAGGTTCACTAGGAAACAGGCTGACCGAGAGAGGAGAAGAGGCATTTGCTCGGGCTCCGTGGGCAGGAGGACAGGAGGCTGCTCCAGACGAGGTGGAGGCGCTGGGCCCGGCGACAGGGGACCACAGAGCAGGGAGGGGTCAGCTCCACTCTAAGCGATGGGAAACTGCCCCAGGTTTTAATCAGGGAAGGAACACAATCTGATTTCGTTATAAGGGAAATGGTAGACCATAAAACTGAAAGTGTAGTTTGGGGACACATTGTGGAAAACCTTCAGTGACAGTCCTGGGAGTTTTCACTTAATTTACAAGGCAATGGAGAGTTCTCAAGGACTTTATTTTTTTAATAAACACTTAGTCCTATATTTATTACACAATAAATACATATTGTTAAACTATCAAAAGATACAAATAAGCAAAAAGAATATAAGCATAACCCATAAGAAACCATTCACATACTGTCCATTTTAGTGTATTTTAGAGTTTTCTCTTTCAGACAGCTTTCTGTGCATATACGTATTTGCATGCTTTAAGATACTACCTTATATATGTAATGATATACATAAATATACATTTTATAAAAATAAGGTATTATGGCCTTACTGAATAATTTTGTAAACTACTTTTTTTCCTTTTCATGTTGCATTGGGAACATCTGTTTCAATAAAAACACTTTTAAAAACATTATTTTTCATGAATGGAGAGTATTCCATTGTATGCATGTTTCACGATTGATCCAACTAAACCCGAAATGTTCAATATTCAGTTTTCTTCAAGTTTTCTCCACTAGCAGTACAGCTAGCATCATCATAGTGAGGTGTCTTCCTATATCAATAATTATT
The DNA here is from genome assembly GCA_004363605.1 of Indri indri. Lineage (NCBI taxonomy): Eukaryota > Metazoa > Chordata > Mammalia > Primates > Indriidae > Indri > Indri indri. The sequence goes on from RJWJ010000862.1 coordinate 89,027, forward strand.
TTCTTAGAATATATTCCTTTAAGTGCAAGCATCAGGTAAAATGGTATAAATGTTATAAGTGGCACAAATGTACCAATTTATAATACCCCTAGTGGTATAGAAATGTACCACCACATTCCCACAAACACAGGGTACCATCATTCCTTTTTATTTTTGTCATTTGATAGTGGGAAATGGCATCTCATCACTATCTATTTTTTCATTTCTTAGATTACTAATGAGATTGAACATTCTTTGATTGCTAACAGTCTTTGCTTTTCTTCTAAGTCTATTGGCCACCTTTTATTAATTTTTCTATTGATGGATTCATCTTTTTTGTATTAGATATAGATATATATTGAATTAATATATTTTGATTAGATATATTTAATATTTACACCTATTTATATATGAGACATTTTTCTATACCTATATCTAAAACTTTTTTATTATGATGCAAATATATTTTCAGTTTATAATTTGCCTTTTATGATGTTATTCGACCATACAAAAATTATCCTTCCTTAATTATTCAAATGTGTGGATGCATTTCCTTTATGATTTCTGCCCTAGAAGTCTTCCTTACAAAGTCCCTGGTCCCCCAGCACCACATAACTACACATTGTGATAACTTCTAGTACTTCATTCTTTCCATACAAGTCCTGAACCCACCTACATGGTATGAAATCACGTGACTGTCCCTGTCCCCCGCGCTCCAGCACAGACCGGCAAGGCAAGCTCTCCCCACGCGGACGCGGCGTGCCCGCCTGCTTCTGCACTGTCCGGGCTGTGCCGTTAATTTTCCTGCCTACTTCTCAGCCTCTGATAGACTTTTACACATCATAATCCAGGGTTCATTTCAGTATCCCATATGGAAAGTCATCCTTTTTCACTCTTCTTTTTCAAAATATTACTAAAAGCTTTGCGTAGCTGAACTACAAGCCTGGAACCATGCGTAGGAATGCCAACGCCGACCACGCACGGACGGGGAGGGGTTGAGAAGAGTGAAGAGGTCACAAAGGGGTTGCGGACCGCGGCCGCCTTCGTGTGAGCGATCACAAAGAGAGTTCTCATTCTGAGCTTAAATCACCAGCTGAAGACGGGAAGGAGTATCTCACTGACATCCAATTTCGATCTAAGGGTCCTCACGCGTGAGCTCCGAGGGATGTGATTACAAGCCCAGGGCTGTGCACGGCCCGGAGAAGTCCTCGCAGTGACAGGCGGGTACGCGTGCGCAGGAGCAGTGCGCCCCGGGCCAGACGCTGCACTTCGCCGTTAGTCCAGGACACCAAGACAGAAATTATTCAAGTTCCTAAAAACCTGTACAGCAAAAATGGAAGAGGAGGGAACTCTGGGCGTTTCTCTCTCCCAGAAATCTGACAATGGAATGTCAAATCAACTTCACAGAACCCTGCGAGGCAGTCGAAAGTTTACAGCAACCAAGTGGCAGCCCCGCCGCGGAAAGGCAGCTGAGGCCGCGCGCAGCCTGCCTGGCCTGTCCGGAGGGGCACCTCCCTGCCCAGTGTGGACACGGGTGCAGGTCTGAGCGCAAGGAACTGTGTCTGTCTGTTTTGATTTGACTGGATTTCCCCGAAGAACTGGCACTCGGGGCTTCCCGCTGTTTGGTCTAACTCAGAGTGCTCCAGGCAGAGAGGCTAAGAGGACATGGTTCCCCCAAACAGCAAATGAACAAGCTGCTGCTGCCAGGAGCAGAAAGTAGCAGTCAGAGTAAACAGTACACGCCCAAAGCCTGGGAGTGAGAACCAGCCTGTGAGATTGGGGGAGGGGTGGAGCTAAGGGCTTTGAAAAGCTCTTTCTAAACCAGTCCGGCAGTTCCTCAGCACATTAAACACAGAACCACCTGTGACCCAGCAGTTCTACTCCCGGGTACCTACCCCGAGGAACTGAAAACACATATTCAAACAAAAGCTTGTACACCCACGTTCATAGCCACGTTATTCACAATAGCCAAAAGGCGGAAATAGCCCAGATGTCCATCACCTAGGGAAAGGCTAAACAAAATGTGGTATATCCAGATAATGAATATTATTTAGCCATGAAAAGTAGTAAAGTACTGATATATGCTACAGTGTGGATAAAACTTGAAAACATTATGCTAGGCGAAGAAGCCAGAACAACATATTGTATGATTCCATTTATGTGAAATGTCCATAATAATCAAATCCACAGAGACAGAAAGCAGAAGAGTGGTTGCCCAGGGATGGAGAGAGGGGTCCCCGGGGTGGCACTGTTTAATGTGCATGGGGTTTCTTCGAGGGATGATGAAAAAGTTCTGGAACCAGATAGTGGTGATGGTTGTACACATTGCTAATGTACCTGCCATTCAACTATATACTTTAAAATGGTAAATTTTGTGTTGTATATATTGCACCACAATTTTTTTAAACATAATAATATAGATTCCTTGAAAATATCAGATATAATAATCAGAATAAAATTCACATGGAATATATATTCCATTTCATGTGAAATATATATATATTCCATGTGAACATATTTCAATAAATTTCTAGAAGATACAGAGTTTTGTTTTGTTTTTTGTTTTCCAGACAGGGTCTCACTCTGTAGCCCCGGTTAGTGTGCAGTGGTGTCATCATAGCTCACTGCAATCTCCAACTCCTGGGCTCAAGCGATCCTCCTGCCTCAGCCTCCCCAGTAGCTGGGACTACAGGTGAGCACCACCATGCCCGGCTAATTTTTCTATATTTTGTAGAGACGGGGTCTCACTCTTGCTCAGGCTGGTCTCGAACTCCTGAGCTCAAGTGATCCCTCAACCTCCCACAGTGCTAACATTACAGGTGCGAGCCACCAGGCCAAGACAGAATAATTTATTTTTAATAATTGTCCAATGGAGAGGCCTTTTAAAATTATGTCACATAACCCAGGAGCTATAAAAGAAAAATATTAATAACTTTGTAGCAATTTAATTATAAAAAGTTCTGCATGAAAAAGAACGATTCTAAGCAAGTATTTCTCTAATAGATACCATGCTCTTACAAATCATAAACAATGGGTCAAAGACAGAGTAGGAAAATGTGAAAGAAAAAGAAAGCATATACAAATGACCCTTAAACATTTGGACAGAAATCTTGGCCTGTCTTAAAATAAATGTCAAATAAAATTATATTTAAGTATTTTTCACCTCTATAATTGATAGCGATCAAAAATTGAATACCATGGTGTATCAATGAGAGTATGGGAAAATCGAAATATTGCACCCTCCTACACTGCTGGGAGGACATATATTGGGAAACCCTCTATGAAAACAATTTGGCAATACATACACAAATTACTAACCCATATATCTTTTGATATGGCAATTTTATTTCTAGGAATCTATTATGCACAAATACTCCCATACATGTAAGATAACATATACACAGATTTCTTATTATAACATTATTTGTTATATCAAGAAAAAGGAACCAAAAACATTCATCGTTAAAGGACTTCGAAATAATGCAGCATGTCCTACCTGGAATGTGACGCACACGGTCAAAGGATTGAAGAAATGCTCAAGTACAAACATGGAAGTTGCCCCAAAACTATTGCTGCTACAAGGGCAGAACAGTCCATATGGTATTTTTACCACTTACAGAAAAAGAAAAAAATATGAACGTGAATGGATTTACTTTGCAGAGACATAACCTATTTCTGAAAAGACATTAGGAAACTTGCAGAACTGGCTGACTCAGAAGAAGGGAACAGGTGCCAAGACAAGAGTGGGAGAATATTTTATATTTGAACCTCTGTATATTTTGAATTTGGAACTCTATGAATGTGCTGCCTATTCAAAAAAATTTAAATAAATACATATTATACGGAATCCCCTTAAAAATAATGCAAGTATTTAACCAATGCTATTAGTGGTTTAACAATGATAGACTTAAGTGGTAGAATCATATAAAAATTAAGACATTATTGAAATATAATAGTATTAAGTGGACCTCATTCAAAACAATTGCTCCATATAAAACTTTGCTGAAGAATTTAACATGCTCTTAATATGGTTAAATATGGGACTTTTGCCTTTTGCTCATCCACGCCGTGGAGATAACGTTCCCATGTTGGCTAAAACTGACTCCTGATAGGTTCTTGCTGAGGGAGTCCGAAGGTGGGTCTGCAGGTGGCCTCAGTGGAGGAAGTCACAGCACACTGTCAGCAGGCAGGGGTGGCTCCCCCAACCCTGGGCCACCGGGGTCTCGGCATATGTGGGCCAGGGCTCACACCGTCCTCCCCCACGGGCTGCACAGGCCCCTGTCCTCTCACCTCTCTGAGGGCCAGAGGACCCTGAAGTGAGCAGGTCAGGGCTAAAACCTGGGCTTCTCAGAGCTACTGAGAACACATTTCCTTCCAGCCACTTTTCTGGGCATTTTATACGGTTTGCAACATTTAATTTACCTGGAGACATCAATATTAGGTACATATCATTTTCCCTGCTTTACACATACAAATACCGAGAATTAAGATCAAAGAACTTGCCACAGGTAAAAAATAATGAAGCTGGGAGTACCTGCTGATTGACTAAAAATAAAAGTCAGGCTCAGAAATGGAAGGAAAAAAAGACACAAAGGAAGTTGGAAACAAACCCGACAATAGCTTCCTTGGATTCTTTATACAGAAGACTGAGCTCCTTAATTTCAGGGCCCAGTGAGGGCTGGTGGCCAAGAGCAGTGACCTCTAGAATTCTTAACACGGGATTAACTGCAACTGGTTCTGGGCTCTCACAGGCTGTCATCGTCCTGTGACGAGCTTGGCAACCTCCGCGCACTAGGCAGGCGGAGGTGGGCGGACAACCGTAACCCTCCGTCCCCCCTGGGTGACCATGCTGCTTCTCAGGCCCCTTCCCTGGACTCTGCTACCTGCGTACTCACCGTCACGTCAGAACGCAGGGCAGAGGACGCCGGCGGGACAGCTTGGGGAGCCGCAGCGGGGCGCAGGTGGCTGGGGGTGCTGCGGCCGGGAGGAGCCTCTGCGCTGTGCACGCCCGCAGCTCCCGGACTCCTCCAAACTCTGCACACAGCTCTGCAGCTCTCGGCCTTTGCCTCATACTGTGTTGCTGAAAAATAGAAGGAGAGTTCTGCAGGGTCACAGGCTGACCCTGAACAGGATGCACGGGGCAGGAATCGCACAGCAGCCTGTGCGGAAGGGTCGTGTCATAAGAGGGTCACGCACTCAAAATAACGAGCTGGATATCGGCGGGGGGAGAGTCCCTTCCTGCTTACGTCCCATCCCATGGGGCTCGTCCTTTGCTGCCTGTCACCGACACGTCCAAATCAACACAAAAATAAATGGTGAAGAGTGTAGGTTTCTAAGCCAGTTTGCTGTGTACAAACACAAACGTGTTGTGGTTATAAGGATTTTTCATTTACTCCCAACGTGATCATTTCACCGTCCTTCCTTGCATACTCCAATTCCTCTGACCTCACTTTGGGCTCTAGGAAATTGTTCTTATAAAGGAAGACTAAGCATTCAGGAAGTGGAAGAGGGCATCTGGGGAACAGACCACGAAAAGGAACATTAAAGAATACTAATTCCAAGGGCAGGACCCCCGGAGCCCTGTAGAAAGGAGCCCCAGACACAGAAAAGCCCCCTAGGATGGACGCTTCATGAACTGGGCAGAGCCGGCCCGGCCAGGCCCCCTGAGAGGACGGGGACCACACGGCCTGGATCCAGCTGCAGGAGACTAGCAACGGTAGCCCTCGTGGGGCCACCAGAGGGCTAAACGAGGTCACTCGGGTGTCAAGTTTGAAACATACTAAGCGCTCAATGAGACTTCAGCTGTCGTCATTGTCGCCAGCCTGGTAAGGCACAAGCGGGATGCCGTGATCTCTTTCCTTGGTCCCTTGTGTGCTCCTCCTGAGGTCAGAGGTCAGAGTCAGCAGTGCACAGGCAGGACAGGCTCAAACAATGCCAGCATGGCAACCAAAGCAAGTGGCACAGCAATTTCCCCTTCCACAGTGTTCCCTGATGAACAACAGCTGAGGGCAGCCTTCAGGAATTCTTGCCAATATGCAACCTCCTAGGTGCATGTCATCAGCTTCTGGGTGTGTCATTATGACTCAACAGAGGCTTTCTGTGATTCACTCTGTGTGCTGGAAACAAGGAGTCAGTGTGGGCCCCTGGGGAACACACCTATACCTGCTTTCTAATGTGGTATCAAACCCCATTGCTGTGTGAGCTCGGGCAGCACAGCTAATCTTCCGGTGCCGCGTGTCCCTGTGGTTGAAAAGCAGCACCATAACCAGGAACAGATGCAGCCACAGGTCTAGGCCATCCCAAAGAAGTAACTCACACACACCACGTTCTGCCCTTTGTTCCCTCTGCTTCGATAGTGATGGTTTGGGAACTTCTCAATTGGCCACAAGTTTATATAACCTCTCATCTGCCAATTCTAATAGAGAAAAACGCTTGAGGTTTTACAGAGCAGTTATATTCACATAAAAGCAACATCAAATTCTGTATCGTAATATGTGAAATAAATCCTGCCCAGTTTTCATCACTAATGATAATAGAAGGAAACACTATTTGAAGGAAGGCTGTTCTGTACCTATAATTGCAGACAGTCTAGTCATTGTCAAAAGGACCAAGTATAGATAATCTCCAAGGAAGATTAAGCAGCATCATTTTTTCTGGTTGACTTCCTCATTCATCACCTGTTGTCCAACACTGAGTCTGGTTTTAGACTCCGGGCACTGCTGCTTCCCAGTCCTGCGGAGCTCATCAGCTAATGCCACTTGCCAAATAGTGGTTAGCACGGCCAAGCGGCAAGCACTTGTTTATGCATTTGGGATGCAGTAGTGAGCACGACAGGTTGAGAGCGCTCGAGCTCGGAGTGAGCTGGTGAAAGAGACGGAGCAGTGCTGCCACAGTAAGGCCCATGATCCCGGCCAACACAGGATTCTGTCGGAGACCATGGGAGCAGCCCCACCCAAAGCCCAGTGTTCTTGGAACTAGTGGTAGGTCAGCCCTGAGAAAGTCAGGAGGGCAAAAAGCGGAAAGAGTATCTCAAGCAGAGAAAACAGCAGAAGGAAACCCTAAGTGAGTGGGAGACCAGTGTGTTTACGGAGACACACAGGCTTTGAGGGCATGGCGGCAAGGGAGAGGAGCGGGGAGCGCAACAAAAGCCTTGGGCTTTGTGTGGATGGTGCCGGAGAGCCACTTCCCTGCAGGAAAACCACAGAGTGTGGCATCAAGGAAACCCAGGGGGGAGGAGCCGTAAAGGTGTCAGCACTGCTCACGGCGGCCATGGGGAGGCCAAGCAGGAGAAGGAGGCAGATGGTGACAGTAAGTGACTCTAGCTGCTGTCATGAATCCCAAAGGCTCTGTGACTTGACACAGCAAAAGCTTGTTTCCCACTCGCACAAAGTCCGCTGTGGGTGCTCCTGGTGAGTGGCCGTCTTCCAGACTGCGGTCCTGCCTCTGCCAGGCCCCCCCACCCAGCAGCTGATGGGATAAGCTCGGGAGGCGGAGGAGTTTATGGGCCAGGCTAGAAGTGGCCCATCCCTTCTGCCCACATCCGGGTAGCCAGAACTCATCACATGTATGCCTGTGGTGAGAGGGGAAACAGCTCTGGTTAACCTTTATCAGTCTCTGCCACTAGGACAGGAGAAGATCCTTCAGATTTAGCAACGAAAGTTGGTTATAGGCTGTAACAGTTAGCTATTGCTGCCTAACAAACCGCCCCAAAAGTTTGTGGTTTGAAAAGCAATGATTCACTGTTCTTCAAGTGTCTTTGGATTGGCCTGGGTCCCTGTGCCAATCCGAGCGTCTGTGAAGCACCAACCTGAGGGAGGCCCTAAGCTCTTGGAAAGAACTGACACCATGACCCTAACATCTCTCCCTTCTTCCCACAGGCCTCTGTGCTAGCAAGGTGGGCCTTTGCGCTTCTTACCTCTTAATTCCCTCGTTTTCCTTGGAGCAGGAACACGGTGGTGGCAACTCTTTATGCTTGTGGGAGAGACACCAGGCTCTGAATCATCTATGCCTGCTACTGAGGAAGGCAGAAAGTGTGTGTGCACCCTCCCTCACTCTCTCACTGTCTGTCTCTCTCTTTTTCTCTGCAAAGCTTTCCTTTCCAACATATTAAGTTGCCAAAAAATTTGGATTTGAATTTCAAAAATGAGAAATCTTTGTTGTTGAGTAGGTGTCTGCTCTTTTCCTGGAGGACACAAGGAGAGGAGTACATGACAATATGCCTAGAAATAGTATCCCTGCTGCAAACGTCTATTGCTAGCAGTAGTATAATGCTAATATTTAATAATAATAACAGTGATAATAATAAATATGTTTAAGCGGCAAAACCTCCTAGGAAGGGAGGCATAGGGGAGGGAAAGATTATTATTTGAATTACTATCCCTCCAGGGCAGTCTTGGGCTTCCCTTGTTATTTTTGCTGTAAATTACTCCCCAATTTCTCAAAGCAAAAAATGCCCCTGGCCATTCATTCATTTATTCATTCATTCGGCACATATTTACTGACTGCCACTGAGCCAGGAGCAGGGTGTGCGGGGGTAGGTAAGGTGGACATGGTATGTGTCATCTATACAGGCAGAAGGCAAAGAGACAGTCGCACAGGTAATGCTCTCAGCATGCTCTACACCTCTGCTACAGCACAGGTGGTCATTGGGCACGTCCCACGTGGCCATGATGGCGCAAACGTTCACGCGAGCATCACCACCCCACAGGCGAGCTTCTGCTAGCTGGAGCCCACTGCCTACCTCTTGCCTGCAGCTACAGGAGGCTCTGTCCTGAACAGCTGCATCCCTGCAGAGGTCCAGGAGCAGCTGCTCACCCCTCTGAAAGAGAACAATCCTTAAGCTAAGGGATAGAGGGCTTACTCCTATGTCTGCCTTAAAAATCATCCGCCATTAAATGATCTGAAAATTAAACAGCCATAAGTGTCCAGACAGGAACATACCATGGGGCTGGAAATGTCCCTGGTCCTTCTTCCTTCCAACCCCTCCACAAAGACAAGATTAGGGCAGGGACAAAACATTGTCCGGTCTGTAAGTGGGAGCTCAGTCACACATTTCAGAATTTCAACCCATACTACATACCTGAGCCTTCTTAGAAAGAGACACTCCCTCGAAGCTGCCTGTCTCTACGGGTCCGCTCCTCAGCAGAGAGAAAATGCAAGTTGTCACTCTTCCATTCATCAGATGGTTGAGTACTAGCCGACTTCCAAGTGAGAAAGCTGCAAAGATGATCATTCATAAAAGTCTTCCTTGGCCCAAATATTTAAGCAAAATATTATTGTAAGAACACATTGTAAAGAAATGGAATTTCAAGAAGCAATCAAATAAAAAAATTCTCTAGAATACGTCTGGGGGGTTTTTTTGTCTTGTTTTAGTCTCGCGTTTTAATTTTTGCGTGTGGAGGGCAGAGCAAGACTTGCTCTCAGCAGTCCAATGAGGGAAGAGCGGAAGGCGGACAGACGGGACAGCAGGCGACCGCACGCGAGTCTGCCGAGAGGCGATTGCAGGGCTAGGGGCAGAAGAAAGCGAGGCTCTGAAAATGGAGATAAATGTTTTGAATTAACAGAGGATCACAGTGTTCTTAATAACAAAAGAGAAGATAATTTTAAAGCACTGTTCGGATAAACGTTGTTTCAAGAAGAGTCAAGAGAAGGTCACGTGGGCCACGCGCCCGCCCTTCACTAAGGACCATGCTCTCGTCTCTAAGGAAGCTGCTAGGGACGTAGGGAACTCCTGCATGCTGATAATTTGCATTTATTTCTCTCCAAAAGAGCAAAACACTGGACCCAAATGACATTAATTTTCATGAAAACCCTGGGAGGAGCCGCAGGCGCAGACGTGGCATTATCGGCAGCCGTGTGCTGAGGTCCGTGGCGCGGACGACACCTGCGCAGGTCGCCTTTCTGCTTCCCGGGTGCACACGGATCCCACATACCTGCCCAGCGCCGGGAAGAATGTGCTGAGTCTTGCACAAAGTAAACTGTATCTGGCTTGGTTTTTATTTTGTGGTGGGTTTTTGTTTTGTTTTAATAAAGTTGAACAAACGGAGTCATTTAAAATGTGAATCTATTATCTTGGGCGGAAGTGTAGCCCAAAATGGACAAGATGCAAGATGATTTCTTAAAGACAAAACCGCCAAAATGAATTTCCACTGTATGACTTTTAGTCTGAAGATTATAATTAAGTTGCACGTTGGCCGGCGGGGTGGGGGAACTGTGCTTTTTAATCTAGGTAAAGTTTGAAAAACTGATGTAGTTTAAGTGGGTCTGAGTGTAATTAAATTTATGAACACACAGAAAAATATGAAGTTTTATTAACTGTGGAAGGAATGTGGGTCTTTAGCTGCCCAGCCAGTTCACGAAGACAAAGGAGATCAGTTTACGGGGGTTAAATAAACATAATATTTTATGTTATAGTTCAAATGAATCCATTTGCAACAAGACTAAGAGTCAAAAATTCGTTTACCACATTGAACCTCTCCAGGGACAGAAGGAGCACTGTTCTGGGCTGCAGCCATTGGGCAGCAAGCGCCACTCGGGGACATCCCCCAGCCCTGCCGTGCCACCTCCAACCTGTGCTCAGGACGCCCTGAGCTGAGGATTTTTCACGTCACTGCATGTGATATAGTCTGCAATCCTAAACATTCTTGCATTGGGTTTTTAGTAACTCGTCTATCAAAAGCATGGAGCATGAAGTATATTCAGACCAAAAAGAAAACTCATGGGAAGTCAATGCTGGGAATAGGGTGTGGGGAAGGGACATAGTTGGGGATTGCACAGGGAGAGGGCGGAGGACTTGTGTTGGTCCATGACACCACTTTCCACGGACTATTAATACTTCTCAGAGATCTGAGCAAATGCACTTGGGGCCAATGTTCCAGGCATTCTGTGCGTCGGAAGCAGGAGGAGAGGCCAGGGGAGCGGCCGCCTTTCCTGTGGCCAGGCTGCTCTGAGCCCCCAGGAGCCAAGAAGACCAGCACAGAGTAAACTTCCCTCTTCAAGTATCATTTGGCTAATCAGGAGCTTGTAATAATAATTGGAGCCAATTATTGGTTTGCCAGCAACTCCCACAGATTAATATTTCAGGAGTTAGAAACCCAGCTAAGCGTGAAAACAGCATGGACTTGGAGTTGGGAATCACATTTCAAAACTGCAGCAAAAAAAAAAAAAAGAAAAGAAAAAAAAAAAAACAACAAGAGAGAGACATTGTTTCTTGAGTAAAGAGGAAGAGACTCATTCATCTCACTAATACTCAGGACTCTGGAAGCTGGAATCAGCCTCCCAAACACAAAAGCATGGCATCATCTGCTCAGATTGGACTGTGCTGGCTCTTCGAGTAAAGGAATGTCCCCCTGTGCTTCAAGTATCTCTTAGTTTTTCTGTAGCAAAGTGGGACATGCTTAAACTTCCTTTGGTTAAAAAGTGCTTTTCAAGAATGCGTTTCTGAAACTAATAAAATGACTTGAAATTCTACAATACATTCCTTACAAGACGAGAAAGGACTTCATTCACCACAAAATCCACTGTATACTTGTCTCCGGGCAGACAGGAGTGTTTTCTTTGCCCCACTAGTCTGTTTTGTTGCTTGAGAGGTCCCAGGAAACTGGAAGGGACCCTGAGAGGCTAGGGCCGCAGGGCAGCGTGGCATGTGCCTGCGATCGCACTGTCTAGAGCAAACAGCCAGGGCCCCTCTCCTGGTCCCCGTACCCCAGGCAGCCAGCCACCTCGCAGTTCCCACCAGGGCCCAGACCTCCCTGGGCTCCTGCATGACCCCTGCCAAACCCAACCCGACCCACCGGCCCACCCAGACCCCTCCCAGACCCAGATCCCCCTAGACTCCCTGACCCTCAGATCCTCCTACGCCCACCCCAGCGGCTCCCTCCCACAGGCCTCCCTGCACAGCTCCCTGGGCCCCCGGCATCCTGGCCGCCTCTCCCCTGCAGGCGCCCCCAACCCCTCCCTCACAGGCTCCTGCCCCCTCCTTGGAGCGTTCCCTGACTGCCTATCATCTTGCTCTAATTGTTTCCAGATTCGTGTGGGAGGTCAGGGCCCGGGAGTGCTGCTTCATGCCAAGTTTATAAACAGAGCAGTGTTTCCAGATGGCCGCTGGCTCCAGCCTGGCGAGCAGGTTGATTGGGACCAGAATAACAACAGGTGGAGAGCAGACAATGAGTTCCTTGACACTTATTTACTCCCTGGGCTCTTTCTTCCCTTAGCAGCCCTGCCTCCATCTGCCGTAGCCACCCTGGATTTCCACAGGCTCAAATGAGCCCGGGGGCTGCAGAGGAATGCAAAAGAAAACACACCATTTCCCTAATGAGGGTGGGGAGTGGGAGCCGGGAGGCCAGGGAGCCCTGGACATAGAGGGACCCAGGCCAGCGTGGAGAGGCTGGGGCCTTCAGTACAGGCCCAGGCGGGAGGCACTGTGTTCATCTGTCAGCAAGACCCAGGAGGCACCAAGGGGACGAGAACACAGAGGGCCCCTAGCTCAGACCCCCAACTGAGCCCCGCCTGTCAGCAGACAGGAGCAGGAGAGACATTCTTCATGTAGCAAATGTCCTGGGAAGTGCCTCAAGATTCTGTGAAACAGGATTGACCAACAGGCCCAAACCCTGCGCAGTCAGTGGAGGGATGCAAGTGGCAGGAAGCGGGCTGGGTTCGAGCTGAGAATCTGCATGGCCCGGTGAGCCGGCGGAGCCTGCTGGGAAGGCCTCCCTCCGCAGGCTAATCCGCAGCCAACCCAGGACGAGCAGCCCAGCTGGGCCAACTGCTTATGAGTGAAGCGAAGGGTTTTAGTAAACAGCAGCACAGGCACCAGATGCCTCCAGTTAAACATGGAATCGAATTGTACAGCACGTCCTGCAGTGATTGAGAAACCGGAGGGGATAAATGACAAGTCACTCTGTCTGCAGAGCCGTCCCAAGCACCCGCGGTTGGGGCTCCAGACAGAAGAGCCCCGCAGGTTTCGTGAGATCCTGAGCCGGGCCTGCCGGGCAGCGCAGGCTCCGCAGGGGACGGCGAAGGGGCCAGAAACCAGGCTGGCTCTGCTGTGGGAAGGATGACGATCGCTGGATCCTTTAAAACCCTGACCTACAAAACGACTGGCAGAAGAAAGCGCCTGTGAAAATAAAGCATATAAATATCAAAAGTACATTTTTAAGGGTCTCTGAGTTAAGGCTAGATTATCTCTGGGAGTCCTTTGAATCTAAGTATCTGCTTATAAAACGTAACCCGACACTCTGGCTTTGAAGACTGGGATCCGGACCAGGGCTGTGCAATTTATCTGAACTGACAGAGCCTTAGAGCCTGGGGCTCAGCTCCTCCGGCTCCTCCATGCCAAGCCCTGACTTAACTGCAGCCCACAGCGTCACTGCGTCTTCAAACACAGTGTCACTGTCCTGTCTGTGCGTGTTTCGTAACAAAATGCAGGGTATCAGAAGCACCCAGCTAAAATGCAGGACTTGAACATTTCACTTAGTTGATGCAGCATCTTTATATAGAAAGAATATAAATTACTATTTCTTTAATTTTCTTCCTCAAGTTTTCTGCACAGCAATCACTTATTGAGGTTTTTATCTGAAAAGCTCCAAGTATTATATAAGGAATTCTTAAGAAAAACAAATCATGCCTTAAACTAAAGAGCAACAAAATGAGTTCCAGTTCCAGGGAACAATTTCATGGCTGGGGCATGAATGGGCCCCCAGGGGAGCGGGAACCATCCTCGGGGGATGGGCCAGCGTGGTGCCAGCAGCTCACATTCCAGCCCTGCAGAGTTGCTGCGTGAAGTCACAGCCCTTGCAGGATGTTTACCTTTAGAGAAAGAGTATCTGTGGAAGATGCTGGAAATTTCCTGGAAAGATATCACTGCTGATGACAGGTGCCCTAAGCAAACATTAGGTCCCACCGTACTTAGAAATGTCAGAAAGAACTGTATTTGTCACAACCAATAAATCACGCATGCACTTGGGAAAAAGTTCTCCTCAACAAAACTGCAGCGCCAACAGCTGAAGGAACGCCACCCGCCATCACCCCGTGCATTTGCGTACCTGGTAACACTACCCTGTGGCTGGAGGCGCCCTGGCAGAATTCTCCACTGTGACCACCCTGATCACACGGGGGACGTTTTTGCACTTGTGCTCTACAACTGGCCACTAAATTTTTCTCGACCACAAAGCACTGAGACACACCACTGTGGCATCCACTGAATCTACCAGAATAGGGACACACAATTTGTTCCTACAAATTGCAAATACCAGGTCAACCCAAAAACTAGTCTTATAGCTTAAATACTCAACACTCCTCTCTTCACAGTTGGTGGATGGTGGAATTCGTTTGGCTGTCTCCATCTGCACAATTACAAATATGCAGCGAAAAGGGGATCTAATGAAAACATTTAGAGAGCGAAACATTATCAATGGCACATTTCCTTATTTCATTGACAAATGAAAACAGGTTTTATTTTAGGGTTAAAAGTGTTGAATCACATGGGAGTGCTGGCTTTACCATGTGCCAATTTTTGAATTCCATTTGAAGGCTGAGATGCAAAACCTAAAACACAAAAGAAGAAACATTTTCTTCAAAGAATTTTATTTTCCATATTGGAATTCATTGCACCTTTGCAAATGTAGACCAAAGAATTTCGGCAAACACGATGTATTTGTTATTTTCATATCCTGGCAGCATACTTAGGCCGATTAATGAGGCAGTAAAGCGGCGGTGCTGAGATCAGGGTGTAGGAGGGCTTTAAATCACGGTGTTTGCTCACGGTGCTGTCCTAGGGAGCAGGCTTAAATGCTTCCTGAAATGAAAGCTACTCAGAAGTTAGCACACTGCCCTTGCAGTTAACCAGCCAAGCTACCCTTTATGTAACATTCGAAACACTTCTAACCAGAATTAAGGGATTTTTCCCCCCTTAAACTTGGCAAGCAGCTGTAAAGACTAGCGTGGAGGAGGTGAGAAATGCCATGTTCAAATCCTGAAAGAGCCCAGTAAGCCATCCATGGTGACTTAATCCGAATTCCCTCATAATGGAGCATTTTTTGGGGCCAAGTTTATATTTTAGAGATGCAAAGTGAGAGATTTCAAAGTGTAGACGATAAGTACATCCTTTCTACTACTTGTTTTCCTTAGTTAACCCCTCCCAGCCATCGCCTCCTTCTGCTTTGCCAAAAGCCGCCTGTTCATGCAATGTGCTCACAGACGGAAGTCAGCCCAGCCGCACCCACCTCCAGCCCACTCACTCCGCCCGCGCGTGTGCCCCTGAACCCTGCCGCGCAGTGGCACCAGCATGTGGAAACGGGAGGTGTTAACAGGACCAGGTTTGCTTTCGCCCCTTAACTCAGGCCACGGTCAGCAGAAGACTGGACAACCTCTCTCCACAGCAATCCTAATCCCATTAGAAACTCCAGTTAACACCGGTCGGCGTTCCCTGTGTCAGGGAACAAAGCGCTCGTGGACCTCACGCTGTGCCTAAGAGGCTGGCAAAACCGATCAAACCGATACTCACCGACACGGCCAAATCGGCGGGATGGCCAAACAGACCCCGCGTGCCGGGCCGGGCCGCCGGCTGTGGCAGCACTGCCTCTGTGTAAATCACTTTTACTGTAATTGAAATTTCAGGCATTTTGTTCAGGACTAGAGTTTCTTTTTTGTTTTAACCTCCAAATACGCTTCAGTGGCAGCGTGGCTAAATGTGCAGCATGTTTCAGAGCCTCGACTGGGGCAGCGGAAGTGGAATTGCAGCGTAAAGCAGGATTCGTGAACCGCCAGGCGTTTCCACTCGTGCACAAAAAGCCTGGTGAGTCAAGACGAGGCTTTCGATAAAAATCTGTCTGACAATGACTAGAAATAATCACAGAGCAACCCAAATGCATCTGAATAGCCACCATGAATTAGTGAACAACATTTTCATACTTCTAATTCAGCACACTCGATCTCCACCTTTTCATGTTACCCAGTGACACTGCCTTTGAAGCCGTGGTGGGGTGTTAGAAGCAGCCAGAAGGATGGGTCTGACCTCAGGATCTGCTGACAGGCCCGGCTCCCGTCGCAGCAGCATAGTTCATGCACTGTTCCTGCAACTCACTCTCAAGTTTTTAGGATGATGATGCATTAAAAGGTTAGTGCAGGATCCCTATTGTTTCAGATTTTTAACCAAGGATTTGGCCAGACATGCAATCTAATCTACTGGGGTGAGAGAGGGAGTTAACATCTTTCCTGTGCAGGCAAAGCAAACGGGCCCCTGATTCGCAAGGGCTCTGACCACGCACTGAAGGAGTGGCACTGGGACGCCCAGCTGACCAGGGCTGTCTCTAAGCCAGGTTCTCTGCCTGGTTCTCTGCCTGTGACTAGTAGAATGTTGGCCATTTAACTCAAATTGGTAAGAATGTATTCATGATTATAAAGAACTTATAAATCCTGAGAAAAGAATCTGTCAACTGCCAGTGTGTGGTACTGTGAAGTCACTTTACAACAAAAACAGAACCCCTGAGCTCTGCAATGAAGGCCTCATTCCGTGGCATGACCAGAGAATGGCTGCCTCTAGGGGTCTGGAGATAAAGGAATTGTTAAAAATAAAGTTAATGCCATCACAAAGCAGAGCAACTCAGCACAAAATGTTTCAATGATATCATATACTATTTGGAAAAAACAGATTTTCCTTTGCATTTTTTTAAAGAATTCTTACTTTCATTAAACGTTGTGGGGCTTCTATTACTTACGATGTTTTCCAAAAAAAAAAAAAGAGATTTGTTTTAGTTGGATGCATGCTTATTTCAGCACTGTTTTCAACATCACAGGTGATTTACTCGCACAGCCCCTCATTCTCGGCATCTGGAGCCCAGCGATGACTCGCGGAGCTACCCCAGCTCCCGATCCCCACCACGGTGCTGCTCCCGACAGCCCCGCACTGGCTCAAAGGCATCAGCCTCAGCAGAGCCCGCACAGGATGTGAAACCACCTTTGCCCTAGACTGCCAGAAAGTTTCCCACATCTGATTTAGTTAGACTTCCTCCCAGGGTGTCATTCCCTCTAAGAGACAAAAAAGTGAATTGTAAATAATACAATTAAAATCCGTCATAACACTGAAATAAATTTTTGCTACAGTTGAACAAAGTTATTTTATTTGGAAAGGACCAAAAGTTATTGGTGTCCCACTTGCTTCTGATAAAGATTCTTAAATATCCAAAAGGATTAGGAATGTAGTACTTAGTAGTAATAACTTATTCCCAATAAAAATGATCTTTGGACAAGGACCAAGTACAAGTTATGCAATCCGAATTACTTTCATGACAGCTGAGCAGGGCTTGATTTCCCAAAACTCAAGTGTCCTCCTGCAGACTTCCTGACGGCACATTATTTAGGGAAACACAGAGAAAGAGAGAGATGGGGAAGAGGGGAGAAAGAGAAGAGAACAGTGTGAGCACTTTCTTAGTTTTAGGGACGATGACCCTGAAAAAGATTTGAGACCAGTTCAAGGAATGGAGTCATGAAAAGTGTGTGTGTTAAACATCCCGACCCACCTGCTCTAATTTTCCTCTGGGAACTCATCACAGGCCAGCAGAAGTTCCCTGGCATGATGATTCTGTGCTTCCCTGAGGGAAACAGTGAGAAGAAAGATTGGACTGTCTGTCAGGCAACCTCTAAGGGGACAGCAAGTTCCTTCTGATGTATAAGACAGCTGAAGGCCGCAAGTGGCTTCCTGGCATCAGGGCTGGGGTGGGCGGGGAGATGTGGACAGGCACCCGTGCGGCACAGGTGGACGCCCTCTGCTCCCTGAGGCATCGGATAGGGAAGCTAATGAAAGAGCTACAGCATGAAGAGCACTATGAGGAACGCTGCGGGAACCTGCCCACACTGAGGAGATGCAGACAGGGTGGCTTCTGCAGTCCCTGTGTGAGGAGAGGGTGATGTCCGCCCCACGTTTCCCGGTGGCCTGGGGCAAGAGCCATGGAGGAGGCAAGCCACACACAGGGCGCCCTGGCGCTCCTGGCAACCCAGAAGGCACAGGAGGCACCCAGCGGGGGAGCCCTCGGAGAGGCTCTGGGGCAAGAGGGGAACGTCAGTGCAGACGTAGAATCAGAGACTCAGGTCTGGTGCCGCATTTTCAGGCGGTCCCTTCATTTCCTACTTCAGGAGGTAAGTGCTCCCCAAATGCCTCAGGAGGATATCGTGACATTGCACAATTCTCCATCAAAGTCTGCGTGCCCCTGGGCAGCTGAGGGTATGTCTCGTGGCTGGGCACCCACACCAGTCGCCGGTGGCAGGCAGGCAGTGCCAGGGAGAGGAGGAAGGAAGACAGATGTGGGTCTGAAATCCTGGTCTGCTCAATCCCTTGACCTGAGAGTGGGGATCCTCATCTGTAACACAGGTGACACCGTGGCAGGTCACTGTGAGGATGGAGAATGGTGTGGGGTGTGTGGTGCTCCTCACGCAAGCCCTGGCACACTCGCATGCTCATTTCTGCCAAATCACTAACTCTGTCCTCTTGGGGTGGTACAAGATTTATCAGTAAGTGACCATTAATTAATTTGTTTTAAAAAATCAAATAGGTGTCTGTTGAACTTTGAAAAAAATACTGCATTTATCTTAGATGGTGTTCAAGAAGCTGCACTATTTCTAAATACGGCCGTCCGTCAGCATCCCCGGGCACCGGCTCCAGGACGCGCCGCCAATACCGCGTCAGCAGATGCTCAAGGCCCTGACCAAAGTGGCCAAGGCGTTTGCACGTGGCCTGCACACAGCCTCCTGTGCGCTTCCAGTCGCTTCTAGATTACCCATAATACCTAATGCAACGCCCGCACGGCATTCATGCGGATTCGGTGTTGTCCTTGACACTCAGAAAATTCAAGTTTTGCTTTTCGGAACTTTGCGAGATTGTTTTTCTGAATATTTTCTATCCACAAGTTTGTTGAGTCCACGAAGAACCCCACAGACACAGAGGGCCCACCATACATACACCTTAGTTCAGAATTATAACAGTGATCTAAGATGTAAAACATGAAGAGTAGAAACATTTTAAGTCCTGCATTTTATAACGTCTCTGAAATACCTGGCATGTGAAAAGTATGTCAGACCTGGCTCCCAGGGTCAGCAACAGAACCGGTTGATGAGGAAGCCGCGTTCGCTGCGCATGGCAGTCAGGGAGAGCACCGCCTTCCACACTTTGCCAGAGCCTCGAGGCGGGAAAGTAAGGTCGGCATTGATTGAGAACTGAAAGTTGGATCTAAAGTGGGTCTTTCAAAGTGGGGGCTTGA
This sequence comes from Indri indri, assembly GCA_004363605.1. NCBI lineage: Eukaryota > Metazoa > Chordata > Mammalia > Primates > Indriidae > Indri > Indri indri. Next base: position 108,256 of record RJWJ010000862.1, read on the forward strand.
TTAGGGTTAGGCGGGGATCCCAATGCCACACTGAGGACTGGAGGAAACAGCAAGACAAGACTTAGAGACAAGAGCTTTCCTTGAATCTTAGGGCCACGTTGGTTTGTTACATGCTTTACCAGCCTGTGGTGAGCTATAACCAAGCACTGGACTCATATCCAGCAGGGAATGAGGATGCAACGTCAATATTAAAAATGAGGCACTTACAAGTAAGTAGTCAAGGGTGCTTTACGCAAGTAAGAGGAAGCGCAGCTGGAGCAGAGAAGGGATGCGGATCCCAAGGTGCGGGCCTGGCCTGGTTCTGCAGACTGGGGTGGAAACCGCTTTGGGAGGACGTGGGAGAACCCTCGGCTTCAGGCCCCCGTTGCAGACCATCTTCCTATGATTTGAGGATGTTTATTAATATTTTCTTTAGTTGAAGGACGTGACTCCAATCATGGCCCTTCAGCACTACGGCGCTAGTTGTTAAGAGTACCTGGTAGAGTTCTTCCAGGAGGTCACGGGACAGTCCTTTCTTGAGGACAAAAATTTGGCATGTAGCTGAGGCCTCAAGCAACCATCAGAATCAACGAAATAGTATTTGTAGATGACAAAGACTTGCAATGGCCACGATTAACTCACTGCTGATCATTTCCGAAGTGGAAGATCTGATGCAATTTCATTACAATCAGGCAAATGACAAAGAAATATGGTTGTTTGGCAGTCCACGCCGTGGACTGCGGCATGCGAAACAAACGTAATAAAGGCAATCTAAGGTTTTAGACCAAATGTTTGTGAGGGTAATGACTAGGAGTGTTTTCAAAGACAATGTACATTAATCTGATTTATAAAAATAGATTTGTAATGTTACAAAGAAAAAAATAAGAGATATAATATATAATTATCCAGAAACATAACATATATAGCATACCAAGAATTTGCCAAGCATGTAATAAAAATATACCAAAAATATATCAAGAACATCAAGCAAACAATGAATCTAGAGCAGGTCCTAAAACATCTGTATTTTCACAGAACTTCCTAGGTGCATCTCAAATTGAAAACACTAGTCTAGAAGACACTAGATTCAAATTAAAAGATTGTGACCAAGTAAAAATTCTAAATAACAACTGAAAATATAGCTGATAACTATATTGTTATTGCCTAACATCAGGACTCTGAGGAAAAAAACTATTATGCACAGTAAGGCACTGACCAATATTTACTTCCTTCCTATACAGCACGTGATTTCTGAAATACTTAAACATTTTCCCTTTACATATTTAATGTAAAGAAGACTAAGCGTCACTTCTGACTTGACAACTCTTTCTATATATCAAATAATCCTAATTATGTAAGGTACCTTTCTTTTTAAAGTGAAAGAACAAGTCTTTGTGGTTTCCAGGAATAAAAAATTGGGGAATAAAAAATTCCCCCAATAGTTTCAGGTACAAAAGATATGTTCAAAGTTGTTTTACTTCATTTTACATTTAGAAATCAATATTAGGAAGGACAAAAGTGGTGTCAGGAGATTTGAACACTTAAGATAGGATTGTAGGTACCTGAGAAATAGCATGTGGCTCTTCATTTGAAAATGACAATAAAACACTTAAAAATAAACATGGAGGGTAACCTGATTAAGCACAAAAAAGCATTCCAGCAAGACAATATTTTGATAGATTACACAGAAAAAAATTCCTTCATACTTAAGGTGAAGACAATAAACAGTAAACCAAAAAAAGAAGCCCATCGAAATTAAACAGATTTTCTTTTAGATTTTAATACATTTCATAGCTTTTTGAATCCACTATTTACATTTATTTATCTCTATAAGCCAGAAAAGATCCTTTAATCTTTAGATCAACTTCTCCTTGAAAATTCCCTCTGAGCAGCGTAATTGATCAATCATTTCTTTTTTTTACCAATGTGCTATTTTCTTAGCTCAGATAGGGCAATTCTCATTCCAGCATCGTTTGGCGACAGTGTGTATGATCACCTTGTCAAGGCACCCCTTCCAAAAAAGATTGGCAGAGGAGGAGAATCTAGTTGTTTATCTATAAAGCCATAAATTGATTCAGGATCTACTTTGTTCCCATTCTGAGGTGTTTTCAAAATGCTTAGCAAGGAATTCCAGCGATGGGGTCGTTTCTCATTCCAGTTTGTACATGTGTATTCATCCCCAATTTCTGGCTCAATAATATTTATAAAAAGTGAGGAGGGAGCTGAGGTCCCTCTGACTGGAGGTCTGCCCTGGGTGCTGCCCACCCAAGGTCCCCATGCCCTGTCCTAGCTTGTCTTGCAAGACCGGATTAGGGTCCCGTCTGTCTTCATAGGAAAGACTTTGGGGAAGCCTCCAGAAGATCTCTTCCAACACCAGCAGCTTTTCTCAGCCCATCTGGTTTCTTCTGAAATGCAAGGTTTTTTAAATGATTCTTGGAGCTTCTCACCCTGCTCTTTCCACCCACTTTTTATCAACTGAGGCGCTGACTGATAATGAATCAATGGGTACATATCAGAGAGCCCCAGATCATACCCTCCTAAAGTTATTCTAAATCCCTCTGCAAATGTCTCTCCATTGCAAGTCTTTGGAAAATCTAACCATGGCTCTCAGCTCAGAGACAGACAGGGCCTTCAGATCAACAGAAAGGGCTCTCATCCTGGAAGGCAGCTGAGTCTGGGGGCTTCTGGCTGGGCTGAGAGGGAAGGGAGTGCAGAGATGGGGCAGAAAAACTGAAGCAGGGTGTGGGAGGAAAGTGGCAAGAGAGAGGCTGTTAGGTTCAGGTTGTGATTTAGGGGCATCTAAAAGACTCAATTCTTAAGTTTTCCACATTTTTCTTTTACCTTAGCCAAGTAATCTCTTAAGGAAGAGATTCTGGAAACTGAAAAATTGGGGGGTTTTTGATGCTTCCTCATACTAATGAAGCAATGAAGACTGTTGGAGTTTGAAATTTTGCTCCTTCTTTCTCCTAAGACATATCTCGAACTTTCTTGGTCATATCAAAAGTTCCACAAGCACCCTGGTGAGAGCATGCCATGTAGAAAGATAAGCACACACACTGGCATGCAGTGTAAATACATTACTCATGAAGCAGGAGTCCAGTCTGGACTTGACTTTGCACTGAGACAAATCCACGGGAGTCTGGGAATGTTCTGTCCCAAAATGTTGCTTGTGCATCCCATGTCCAGGACCCCCAGCCTAGCAGATGGGCTGTCCAGCCAGAGCCCCAACAAGGCTGGCAGCCCTGGAACAATGGAGAGGTTGGCAGAGGCCACACCTCCCAGAACCAGACACTGCCGGACAGAAGGAGCCAAGATGGAGGAACGTTCTCCCGCAGTGTGGACGAGTGACCGAGCGCAAACTTTGTCCAAAGAATGCTGGTCTCAAAAGAAAATGTCAGAACAACGTCTCTGGCCCCAGGGCTGGCTCAAGGAATGGGTTCATTTCAAGGCCCCTCTTAATAAGGAACAATAAAAATGACAGGAACAGGCAGCGACAAACAGTAGTGTTAGTAACGAAGTAAGTGCCCACCAGGAACAAGCATTTCTCAAATCTGATCCGACAGCCAATGGATATCTTGAAAGCATTTCTTACTCCTAGGAGACAAAATAAACTGGGTGTCTGGGAGCTCATTGAAAAAGGTCATTGTTCTCCCCCGGGGGAGACCCACTTGCCCCAGCTTCGTGGTCAGGAGCCCCCAGGCCCAGGGGAGGCTCCCCAGACCTCAGAGGAGTGCTCTGTTTCCCAGTCGAGGGGTCTCTGTCTTGACCTCCAAAACTGTTAAGGCAGGCGCTCCCCAGATGTGGCCGCCACAACCTGTTAGGCAAAGCCAAGTATGTGGTTCACCGAGATAAGGGAGAGTCCACATCAGAAGCTTTGTCTGAGTCTCAGGGAGCAGAAGACAAGTTCACAATTGACTAAAAATGGCAAGTTTGACTTGCAGCAAGCAGGGCACAGTCAGGACCAGGTAAGGATGGTGACACAGCTGTCCAGGACGAGAGGAAACAGCGAGGGAGGCCCCTGAGATGGAGTTGCTCTGAGTCCTGAAGAATAAGCTGTCGGGGTTTCCAGTGACAGGTTGGTAGGTCTTTCAGGAAGCTCCTACAATAAACAGGCAACCCTTCCTCCTAGGCATCAGGTCCCTCAGAAATACACAATTAGGCCAGCGAAGACAGAGGGGTGGCACAAAAGCCGTGCCAACATACAGAGCAAGGTGTGCTTCCAGTTCTCAGTGTCATAGCAGGGCGTGGGGGTAAAGGTTTCCACAGAAGAAACTATCAGAAATAATAAAAGTACTGCTATTTAATGGGAATTCAAAAGTAAAGTTCTAGAAAAATTCATGTCAACACGAGGACTGGCAAAGTGAAAACAAATTAATGAACTTTTATTGAGCATCTGCTCAGTGCTAGGCAATTTCACAAATTTTCTTCTTTATTCCTTGTAACAGCTTACTGTCATAAGTATTATGATCCTCATTGTTGGCAGCTGGGTAAGGGATCACCCAAGGGATTAAAAAAGCTGTCCCAGATCACGCAGTTAGAGAGTGACAGAGCCTTCATCTGGACTCACGCTCCTGAGTCCACGCGGGGCACTGTTCCACTGCACACGGCCGCCTCAAGATATGGGGCGGTCACAGAGGACAGGTCAGCCCCACAAGACAGCAACGCTCAGCCCAAAAGATGACCCAAACCAGGAAGCCCTGAGAAATCATATCACAGTCTGGGCAAATCCCATCTCATTGGTGCCTACGCATCTCACCATAATTTAAGCCCTCCCTCTGTTTCCTCTGTGTGTCCGTTTCCTGGACTCAGCGCAGCTTTGCTAAAATGCTGTATTTCAGGAGTTGGTGGCCCTAGCAAAAGCTGCCCCGTGGTGGGGGGAAGCCCTCCTGCCCCAGAGAGCCGTGGGTTGCTTTGAACTGCTCAGCCCGCACTTCTCTGACCACAGAAGTTGCACTTGCAAACAGTGGGCTGGGCCACAGTGCGAGTGGGCGAAGAGCTCCTCCTTGGTTTTGACTTCACTGGGGCCATCAGAGGATCAAAGGGAACAGAGGGTGGTCCCTGTCCTGGGTCGCTCCAGGACGCCCGTGGAAAGGCTGAGGAAAAGCCTTTGGTGAGAGCTGTCTGCTCTTGAGTTTTCCAGCTCTGTGGGTGACAGGCTGTACACGGTCTCAGGCAAGAGAGCCTTCTCCGTGCACACTGGGCAGACCGTCCAGACGCCTCAGGTGAGCTGCAGCCTGAGAAGTGCCGGCCACCGTGCCCGGCCGGGATTGCGCACGCCACTGTCAGCAAGCTCTTGCTTTCACGTGCTCAGGGCAGGCTCTTTCAGAGTGAACCACACATTATGCCCACTCTGGTGATTAGGAAAGTGAGGCTCCAAGAAGTTAAATACCCCAGGCCTCGGACTTCAAGAGAAGTTTTTACAAAGTTTGAGCCAGAAATAGGGCAGTGGCAGGTTTGTCCCCTCAGTAACTAGTTGCAGACAGGCCTCGGAGGCACTCACCACGCCCTGTCCTCAAGGCCCACGGCACAAGTGCTGCCACACAGGGGGCCAAGGGGCAGGAGGGAGGGGCTACGGCCTCACCAGAGAGCAGCCACCTGTGCTAGCAGATGCCCAGGTGGCTGGGAGGGAGCACACGACTGAGGAGAGGAGTGAGCTCATAGTGGTCAGGTCTGGCGGGAAGTAGCTGAGTCACACCCATGACAATAGGAACATTGCAATGACGTGACGTCAGCTAGCGAGCATCAAGGACCAAGAGCTTTAAACTGTGCCTCGTTTAGTTCTCACCAGAGACTTGCCACACACATACCGAACTCTCAGTACTGGGGCCAGATGGTCTCCATTTCATAGAGGACACGCTGTTGGGAACCTTACTTAGTAAGTCACCAACTGCCCAAATATGTAGCTTTTGGGGGACAAGACCAGGAGTTGAACCTGCATCATCCTTCTGTGTCCAAAGCCTGTGCTTCTCCTGTGTCAGGCTGCCTCTCATTCCACACCTCGGTGGGGGCCAACCTGGCACGGGCTTGGCCTGATGCCAGGCGGAGCTGCTGGGGAGGGCGGCTGTGATTGCACTGAGCACTCAGGGTTAGGGCCAGTGAGAGCCCGCCTGCTTTCACATTCTGCATGCTATCTTATTTTCACAACCCTACAAGGTAACTATTATTATTCCCATTTAATAGATGAGTAAACCAAGATTTGGCAGGTTCAATGATAGGACGAAGCTCTAAGTAGCTTTCTGCTGTCAGGACGCCTGCCCAAATTGCTGCTAGAGAAAGTGGGGCTGAGAGCAGGTCTCCCCTTGACCTTCAGACACAGGGCACTGGGCGCTGAGGAGACAAGGTTTACAGTTCTTTCCCGAGCCCATCAGCTAGCTCATCTCATCCGCTAGAATTTGTCTTTAGGCACTATTCAAAACTTCCTTAAATTCTTGTGTTTGATTTTAAATGCATCCTTCTTTTTGTTACCAAAAAGGAAAACTAGTTCATCAACACTTTCTTCCATTCCTTCCCTTCGCAGAAGCTGACCAAATGATACATTCTTGAGGGAGTTTTAAATTTTTACCTCTAAGTGTGCCAGCAAAACCTCCACTGTATGCTGAAGCAGTTGGTGGGGGAAAGATTGGAAATAAACCCTGATCCTTTACTCCCGTCTCCTGCTCTGGACGGGCCCTGCCCAGGTGGCAGGTCCACACGGGACTGGGGGTGTGTAGCTGCGGCTTCTGTGCAGGCTCTCTTTGGAGGAGCACTCAGATATACGTGGAGGGATATTACAGGTAATGCTTTCCTCACGCAAGGTGTGATATTGTTACTGTTTTACCTAATCGCCCACTACTTTTATTGCACTTTGTTATTGTCTGGTTTATTGTCGTTTCTGATCTTTTTGCAGTAAGCAGTCGTAGTTCAGTTTCACTGGACTCAAAAATAATGTAACGGCCTGGATGTACTGTGGGGAGAGTAGTAAGATGTTATTACTAATAATGAAAAGCCCTCCCCATTACAACTTGTTTGCCTTTTATCAAGAGACTTGGAAACAATGTGTACTCATTGGTTTATTCCTGGCCGACTGAAGGATTGCACGAGCATGATTTTTTCCTCATATTCCCTTTCCCAATTTAATTCACTCATGGAGGGGAGGCAAGAAATGAAAATGAACACACAGACAGGGTAGAAAAAAATTTTGCTCTTCAATGAAAAATGATGCATTGTCTATAAGCATACCATTCCGGATGGTCGGATTTTTACACTGTTCGTTGCCATCAAGCTATCTTACAACTCTTAGTAAACTAAAGGATGGATGTGCAAATTTGTCTTGTTCTGTAGAATTTCAACTGACCTCAGGGTTCCTGTGAAAAATCAGTTCTGTCTCCATCTGCAACTGAATTTATTTATTCCATATAAATTTGCGCTTTTTTACTTCCCTTTGGGCTGGTTTTAACTTTTGTCTGGTTCCCTCACTGATTACAAGTAAAATAAAATCTTCACTGTGTGTTCATTTTTGTATCTGTATGAAAATCACACTTTCGTCTTTTTTCTGAAAACCATCTTTTAACAGAGATACACCTAGAAAGTGACCCACCTGACATCTTCACCCTTGGCCAGTGTCCTAAAGTCCAAAGCCGTCGTGATTTTAATCATCTTTCATCTGGGCTTTCCAAATTCTTCTGAGCACCCCCCTTGGTCTGGTCTAACTAAGGTGCTCCCATGTCACCCCACATCATCCAATGTCTACTTGTAACTGACTTTTTTCTTGATTGTACCATACACTTCGTAAATTAATTGCAATATGTAGGCACCATCAAGATGGAAGTTGCCCAAGAACACTAGCCAGGAGAGTATGCAATGTGGATGCCAGAACTATAGAATAAATGGCCTTGGTTTTTCTAGTGAAAAAAAGATAAGGAAGGTACGGAAATATTGTAAAATATTTTGAGTTATTTAGAAAGTTGTCCAAACAACTAGGTTAGTAATATAGTTCAAGCATTAGATATTCAAGAAAGGTCTTATTCTGAAGGTTCTTTTAATTTTTTACAATAACATGGAAATAGTTCCGTAAGTGAAAAAGGTCTTCAATGCTTTTTAAAAGACAACACAACTATGGAGATAAAGCCCAAAGTCCTTAATAAATACATTTAGGGCATCATGTTATTGAAGGGTTTTCAGGCAGATTCGCTGTCTCAGGGAGATACAAAGAACATCCATTTTAAGCAATTTTAAGTTTGATAATTAAGAGGAGAACTGATTGGTTTAAACAGTTATTTATAGAATAGATGAGAAATGTTATTGAAGGAACTGATGATTAAGAAAGAAATTAGTTGACAAGTCATTGACTCCTACATTATGTAACCAAGAATCTCATTTATTCCCTCGAAAACTTTTGTATAACTGAAAATTACTATTAAAATAAAAATTAAAGAAGAAAATATTAATTATTTGTAAAAACTTTACAGCAGATAGCAGCAGGGGTTATTACTAATATAGACTATTAATATCTCTTCAGTTCTTTCCACAAATAACAAAGAGGCTTTTATCATCAACTTTGTAAAAGCAGTTTGCTGTAAACATGAATCTGTTTTGAAACAATAGATTAAAACTAGTGGCAAATGTCTAGTAAGTCTTCTTCAAATATCCATATTGTCAGGAAATCCTTTGGCAAGAAAATACAGGTAAAACAAACACCTTTGCAGAACCAGCACATCCTCTGACCTACATGTCATTAAACTGAAACAAAAATGTAATCGAGAAGCAAAGTAAACCACCAGGAAAATTATTTCTGTCACTATTAAAAATGACTGGATGCTAAATAAGCCAGCAATGGAACAAAGTTCAAATGTACTTTGCAAAAAGGGAAAAATCTATGAATCAATTAATAGCATGATTTTTTTTTACCAGATCACTTACCCCCAAAGGAAGAGCTGTAACCTGCTGCTATATTTTGCATCATAAAATATTAAATAATCTAAAGTAGAAAATATCACAAATAAAACAGGATATTGCCTCCTACATTCTCTCTTTTATTTCATCCTCATAGTTCAAATCCTTCCCTCTCCAAACTGACACACCAAGTTTTCCCAAAGTTCCCCAGCAGCCAGATATCTAAGTGAGTCCCAGAGTGAGAGCAAAGTGGGCCACTGCCCTCTCCACATCCCAGGAGCCTCTGGGGAAAGAACGGCCCTGGGAACAACCAATGCCACGCAAGTTAATGGAAGGAAGTATCAAAGTCAGTGTCCTCCATCACCACGTGACATTACTGTCCACTGGACAGTGCTGCAGCCCTCCTGCGTCCGCGTGGCCACTCACTTGCTGTGCTCACGTGTTAGCATCAGCTCCTCCAGATGCTCACCCACAGGGCACCCAGGGGCACACTAGGCAACCCACTAGGGCGTGGGAGGAGAGGTCAGAGGTTGTATTTATGTTTATGCTTACTAAAATAAAACAAGAAAATGGAGCCTTACTAATATTTAATAAATGGTTGATGTAAAACACTTTATTTATTACACTTTAATTCCCAAGGGAGTGAGAAGGGCACACATTAATAACCGCACTATGGCAGCAGGTGTAAATCTGGACAGGCCCAGGACCCTGAGAAGAAGGTCATACTAGCACTGGAAGCAACATCCAACCCCAGAGATCGGACTGGCCAAGGTCACAGTGCAAGGTTGTGGTACAGACTGAACGGAGCCCAGGAAGTCAGAATCCCAAGCTGGTGAGGCCGTACTGCCTTGCTGCCAAGGAAAGAAACCAAGTAAGTCCCTAAGTGACTTTATCAATAAGGGGCTGAGATAAAAAGCCATATGGAAGGACAAGATGGATAGTCCCCTTCCCCCTGCTCCTGCTCCTCCCACTAAGCACAGCTGCGAACCCAGAGAGGGCACACGAGGCAACCCAGGATCACTCTGGGAGGAGGTGGGGGAGGGCAAACATGGCGAGGGCCCAGGAGAAGCAGCACAGTGCCAGGTCTCAGTCCCCATCCAACAAGGGAAGGCCATCAGGCACAATGCTCCGCAGACCCCACCCAGCTACAGCAGGCACCCAGCTGGGCTCATCCTCCAGACAGAACAGAGCTCCAAAAACACCAGAGGAACCACCTGCAGGGGACCCTCAGAGCCTCACCAGGAATCAGTGGTCAGGGGCATCTCCTTACCACTGGGTCTGAGATACCCCTTTGCTACTGAGACATACAGGAGTGAGGGGTGGAACCAGAGAAGGGACCTGCCACAGCAAGCCGCTGGTCAAGGAGACTTTATAGCGAAGGGCCAGGGCTCTCTTGCCCTGACCAGATACAGCTAGGTAGCTTGGGGCAGAGGTACATAGATCTCATCACACCTATCTCCCACCAAGAGACACCTGGTGGTCAGCCTGAGGAAGCCCCTCCCACCCTGCAGACCACACCAGCAGAGAACCTTGGGAGCCCCAGGGAACCAGAAAAATAAGTGGACCAAAACAACACAGCAAAGACTCTGAGGATTAAACTGCCCTGAGAATCACAGTCCACAAAGCCCAAGATTCATGTGCTAAACCTAAACAGGGTGAGTGACTGCTAAAATACAAGATGTAAATAGGGCTCAGGGACCCCTCATATAATAGACAAAATGCCTAGCATAAACTGAAAATTATCTGTCATAGCAAGAATCAGAAAGATCACAACTTGAATGAAAAAAGACAATAAGCTTGTCAACAGTGGTATTAATCCAATGTTGGAATTATTTGACAAGGATTTTAAAGCAGTAGCCATAAAAATGCATCACCAACCAATTAAAAATTCCCTTGAAACAAATGAAAAAAAATAAATCTCAGAAAAGTTATTTAAAAAAAAATGGAAATTGTAGAACTGAAAAATACAGTAATAGTTAAAAAAATTTGCTTAATGGGCTTGATAGCAGAGCATAGATGAAGGATCAAATCAGTGACTTTAGGATAGAACAATAGGATTCACCCAATATGAACAACAGAGAGAAAATGGATTTGTTTTTTTAAAAAAAAAACCTCTGAGACAAGAGTTCCAACATTCAGATCACTGAAGTCCTGAAAAGAAAGGAGAAAAGTAGAGGCTGAAAGAGTGTTTAAAGAAATAATAATTGAAAACTTCACAAATTTGTTAAAAAACACAAAACTACAGATCCAAAAAGCTGAACAAACCCCCTAAAATATTTTTAAAGTGCTGAAAGAAAAGAATGATCAGCCATGAATTCTATATCCAGCAAAGCTATCCTTCAGGAATGAAGGGGAAATAAAAACATTCTCAGATGCAGAAAACTAAATAATTTGCTATTAGGAGGACTATCCTTAAATATTGTTTAAATGAAGCACTTCAAACAGAAAGAAAATTATAAAATATAAAATTTTAGGGAATCAAGAAGAAATAAGGAATAGTGGAAATAGTATACATGGATATGTACAACGGACTCTTTTTCTTCATGAATGCTATGTTATTTTTGATAATTGAATAAAGAATCACAATACCTTCTGATTTGTAAAAAAATTGTATTCTAAAGGGGCTGATAAAGGGACCTAAAGGGAAGTGAGATTTCCATACTTTCCTGAAAATGGTAAAATACTGACACCATTCAACTGTTATAAGTCACATGTGTATATTATAAAACCTAGAGAAACCATTATAAAAACTATACAAAGAAACACATCAAAACAGTAAAGATAAGTCAAGTTGGAATTCTAAAACAATATTCAAGTTATCCAGAGAAAAGGAAGAAAGAAACACGAGGAGGAATTAAGAACCTGAAAAAACAAATAACAAAATGGCAGTTTTAGGCACTAACATACCAATAATTAACTTAAATGTAAATTGTCTAATTATACTAATCAAAAGATAGAAATTAGAAAAATGCATAAACATGACCCAACTATGTACTACTTACAAAAAACTCTTATACAATAACATAGGCAGGTTGAAAGCAAAAAGATAAAAATAGATAGACCATATAAACATTTATTTTTAAAAGACCAGTAGTAGCTATATTAATATCTGATAAAGTAGATTTCAGAGCAAAGAAAATTCCTAGAGACAAAGAGGGTTATTCTACATTGATCAATTCACCAGGAAAAAATAATGATCTTAATTGTGTATGCAACAAACAACAGAGTCTCAAAATACAAGAAGCAACCACAGATAGAACAGGAAGGAGAGAAATACAAATCCACAATTGCAGTTGATGATTTCAACAGCCCTATCTCAAGAATCGATAGTGCTACTAAAAAGAAATTCAGCCAGGATATACAGAGTCTGAATGATAAAGTCAACCAACAGAATCTAATTGACATACATAGAATATTCTACACAACAATGCAATACTTTTTTTTCCCAAGTATACATGGTACATTTACCAAGACAGTCCATATGTTTGGGCAATAAAATAATTGTCAATAAATTTAAAAGAATTAAAATGATACAGAGTATGTTTTCCAACCACAATGGAATCAAACTAGAAATCAAAAACACAAAGAAAAGAAAAACATTCCCAAACAAATTTCTAAATAATCCACAGGCCTAGTAGGACAGAAATTTTTTAAAAGCAGCGTACAGAATGAAAGCAAAAAACACAATCTATTAGAATACGCAGCTCACACTGATAGCAGTTATAAGAAGGAATTTTATAGTATTAAATGTTTACATCAGAAATGAGAAAATGTTTATATTCTTACCTCAAGAAACTAGAAAAAAAAAAAGAGAACAAAATAAATCTAAAGGAACCAAGAGGCAAGAAATAATGAAAGAGTGGAAATCAATGAAAATGAAAATAGGCAAACAATAGAGAAAATCAATGAAACAAAAAATCAATAAAATTGACAAACTTATAGCAAGACTGACAAAAATAAAAGGAATAAAGGCACAAATCACAACTATTAAGACTGAAATAAAAGATATCACTGCAGATCCTGCAGTCATTAAAAGGATAACAAGGAAATACCATGAACAAATTTATAATACACTTGTAAATTCTCCAGCTTAGAAGAAATGGACAATTCATTGAGAACCACAAACTACCAAAACTCAACCATGACCAAATAGACAATATCAATAGTCCTATAACAATTAATGATATTGAATGGTTATAATGTAACTTATAATTTAAAAACCACATAAACAGCAATCTCCAGAACAAATAGATGGTTTTACTAGATAGGAGAATCTTACCAAACATTTAAAGAAAAATTAAAACTAGTCTTACCCAATCTCTTCCAGATGATGAAAGAAGACAAAACACTTTCCAACTCATTTTATGATGCCGATATTGTCCTGAAACCAAAACCACATGAAGATAATGAAAAATAAAAGAAAAGAAAAAAAGCTATAGCTCAGTACATCTAATGAACTTAAATGCAAAAATCCTAAATAAAATATTAGCAAATCAAATCCAGCAATATATAAAAAGACACACATAAGCATGACCAAGTGGGAACATTCCAGGTATGTATAGCTAGTTCAGCATTTGGAAATTGGTCTATATATTCCACCGTAACAACAAGCAAATAAGAAAAATCATATAATTGATGGATAAAAAGCATTTGACAAAATCCCACACTCATTCATGAAAAAAATAGAAATTAGAGGGAAATTATCCCAACTTTATAAAAAAAAGTGTCTGACATCTACAAAAACAAATAAACAAACCAAAAAACCAAAACACAACTGACAGCTAACATCATACTTAATGGTGAAAGAGTGAATGCTTTCTCCCTAAGATCAGCAACAAGGCATGGCTCTACCACTCTTATGTAACATCGTACTAGAAGTTCAAGCCACTAAAAAACAAGAAAAAGAAATAAAAGGTATACATATTGGAAAGGAAGACACAAAAACCGTCTGCATTTGCAAATGATAGATTGCTTGTGTAGTATATCCCAAAAAATTTACAAAGAAAATTCCTAGAACAGTAAGCAAATTTACCAAGGTCACAGGATACAAGATCAGCCCCCCAAAATCAATTGCATTTCTACATAATAACAATGAACTTGTAGTGACTGAAACTAAAAACATATTATTACTTACAATCATACCAAAGAAAATGGAATACTTAGATATACACTTTTTTAAAAAATGTACAGAAACTCTATGCTGAAAATTTTAAAATGCTTATAAAAGAAATAAAATAAGACATAAATAAATGCAGAGACATACCATGTTCATGGATTGAAAAATTCACTATTAGTAACCATGTCAAATCTTCCCAAATAGATCTATAGGTTAAATATAATTTCTATCCAAACTCAGCAAGTTTTTTTGTAGATACAGACAAGTTTATTATAAAATTTGCATGGAAAGGCATGGGCAAAGGTAAGATAATCTCAAGAAAGAATAAAGTGGGAGGAAGCAGCCAACCTGATATCAAGTCTTCTGACATAACTGCAGTAATCAAGACAGTGTGGTACTGTGCTGAAGGGACAGTCACATAGATCAGTGGAGCAGAATGGAGAACACGGAAATAGACCCAGACAGATATTCTCAATTGGTTTTTTATAAAGGTGCCAAAGTAATTCAATGAACAAGGCTAGCCTTTTTGGGAAATGATACTGGTGCAACTGGACATCTAAGGACAAAAAAAGAAAGAAGGAAAAAGAGCCTCGACCTAAGAGTATGAAAAAATTAATTCAAACTGAGTCATAAACTTAAGTGTAAAATGCACAATTATGAACTTTTAGACAAAGATTTAGGAGAAAATCTTCAAGATCTAAGGTTAGACAAGGAGTTCTTGGACTTGAAACTAAAAGTACCTCCATAAAGGGAAATATTGATAAATTGGAGCTCATTGGAATTTAAAACTTTTGCTAAGAGCCTGTGTGAAATGGATAAAAAGACAAGCTATAGTCTTGGAGAAAATATTGGCAAACCACATATCTAACAAAGGACTAGTATCTAGGCTATGTAAAGAACTCTCAAAGCTCAACATTAAAAATATTAAATGAGAAAATGAGCAAAAGACATAAAGAGACATTTTCCTGAAGAGGATATATACATGGCAAATAAACACATGAAAAGATATTCACCATCATTAGTCATTAGGGAAACAAAAATTAAAACCACAATGATATCACTACACACATATCAGAATGGTTAAAATGAGAAAAAAGAAATAACACCAAATGCTGACAATGATGCATACACTGCTGGTGGGAATATAAAATGGTACAGCCACTCTGAAAACAGTTTGGCAGTTTCTTATAAAATTAAACATTAAACTACCATATAACTCACCAATGGTACTTTTAGACATTTATCCCTGAGAAACAAAAACTATATTCACACAAAAACCTGTACTCATATGTTCATAGCAGCTTTAATTGCAATAGCCAAATACTGGAATCAGCCCAGATGTCCCTCAGCAGGTGAACAGCTAAACAAACTGTGATCTGGCCAAACCATGGAGCACCCAGTACTCAGCAATAAAAAGGAACAAACTACTGATACATGCAACAACTTGGACGAATTTCCAGGGAATTGAGTGAGAAAAGCCAATCCTAAAAGGTTACACAGTGTGATTCTATATATACAACATTTTCGATAGGGTAAAATTTTAGAAATGGAGGACAGGTTAGTGGTGGCAAGGATTAGGACAGGGGAGGGAGGAGGGCACAGGTGGAAGAAGTGGGTGTGGTTATAAGAGTGTGACAGGAGAGATCCCTGGGGGTGGAACTGTGTGTCTTGAGTGTGGCAGTATGCAGGAACCAACACGTGATCAAGTGACATAGAACAAATGAAAACAAGGAATACCGAATAAGACAGGTGGATTGTGTCGATGTCAAGATCCTAGCTGTGATATTGTACTACATTACCACTGGGAGAAAGAGTGCAATGGTATCTCTCTACAGTATTTCTTATAACTACACGTGGGTCTACAACGATGGCAATAAAAATTTCAAGAAAAGAATAAAATAACTGTGGCTATGACTGGGTCAGTGCTCTGAGCTGGGCTGGTGTTTGGCCCAGAGACATCCCCTCACCCACAACAGGCTCCTGCTCCTGCCTCTGCTGGCCCAGGTACAAAGCAGGAGGGTGTGAGTAGGGTGACACCACCCTGCCATGTCTGTTCCTGTTGATCCACATGGAGGAAGTGACGCTTAGAGAGAACTCACCGTCCAGACTCAAAAACCAGGACATGCAGTCTGACACGGGGTTTGACAACGAACAAAGTGCTTGAGATCAAGAAACTCCCAGAAAATGCCGGGTGTATGTTTGGAATGGATTTTTAAGAGATCTCTTTAAGAACAAGAGACCACAATGTCTTCACATTCCTTGTGTCTATAATAAAGGGGAAGAAAAAAGACAATAAGCAAAATCAAACTGTAGAGCAAAAAGCCTTCCTCTAGCAACCCTTACATCACAGGAACTGGCCTGGGCCCTCACACACATTATCTAACAGTCCCTAGTAACCTGGAGAAGTAGCTATCGTTATCCCACATTAGAGACAAGGAAACTGAGGTTCAGAGTAGTTCAGTAGCTGAGTAGCCATGCTTGTCTCTCATGGAGCAAATTAAGAATTCTCTATTTAGAACCTGGTGCCTGTTTCCATGGTACCTATTTAAAAATCTGGTAAGGTGGAAAGACAGGGACAATTGTTTTCCATTGAAGGTTTCTGCATCCCTGACCAGTTCTCTGTGAGCTAGAACAAGATCACAATCCTAGAAGATCACTGAAGAGTCCTACTTAGTATCTCAGCACACAAGGGGAGTTCAGAGCCAATCCTGTATTTGCCTTTGGAAGCGCAGGGGATTGCTTGGAACAAACCTCATCTTAACCAGTTTCACCCCATCTTCTTATCAAACCACCAAACAGACCTGCTAACGGCCAACTGCCAAGTCAGACCTTGGTTCTCCCATCAGTCTTGGCCCAACTTCTGGCAAATGCATTAAAATACGGCCTGTGGAAGTAAAAAGTATGCCCTGCTAACCTATTCATCAGTGATTCATCTCCCAGCACAAATAAGAGTTGGTTTTGACTAACCCCTTCCTTAATACAGAGATGGCTGTGGAGTTCAGTGCATACCAAGGTTCTTTGAACATGAAAGTGCAGCCTGTGGCAGATGACTCGAAACATGCTGACAAACCGGGACAGGCTGCACTGCTGGAATCTCGCAGCCGAGCTTCTCCCGAGCTGCTCGCAGGCTGCAGATTGGCCAGATCCTGCCCTCAGGTATGCACACAGGGCCTCCTGGTTTCCATTTAAAGACTTCTGCGAAAAGAGTCCCTACTCGAGGGTTAGGGAAGCTCTGCCAGTGTCTGAGGATGACGCTGCCAGTTGAAATTTTCTAGACGCGACGGTTTAAATGGCTTGTGACTGAACTGGAAACACATCTACATTTCATTTTAATTATTGGTGATGACAACGCAAAACTCTGCCATCATTTTGTATTTTCCCTCTTTACCTTCTATTTCAAAATGACTTTGTCATCATTTATTGTTGGCTGATTTCTACTTTAAGGAGAGTTCAGAACCAAAAATCCTTGAGATCTCACCCCTGCCATAGACGGAGGGAAGTCAAACAACTTGGTTCCGTCGGCACGGGTTCCAGCCGAGCCGGGCAGTGCAGGCCGGTCCCATTCCTTTGAAAATAGAAGAGGAAACAAAATGCATCCCACTGTTAGGACTGGGAGACCTGTTGGTTCAGCCCCAAGAGCAGAGCCTCTCTGGAAACCCAGGAAGGAAACGTATTCTTGGCTGGTACTCAATGACAGAAAGCAATGCTCTTCTCCCAGAAACCTGGCAGTCAGCTCCCCCCAGGGAAATCCAAAGTCTGAACACTCTGCACCAGGGCGGGTGCCTGCCGGGTACTGGTGGGGCCCTTGGAACTTTCGACGCACTGCACAGAAACTCACACATGCCTTTAGCACCATTAACAGAAACAGCGTCTTGTTTCCAATTTGGCTGTAGATAATGAAATTAGCCCCCAAATTACCATAAAGTGGAACAAGTAAACACAAAAGCAGGAGTAGGTTTTCAGGCCTCCCCCGATACAGAACAGTAAAGTCTACGGCTTCTTCGCTGTTTAAATTCAAAGCAAGGCTTCTGTTTTTCCAAGTTGCTATTCTGACCCCAAGCAGATAAAGAGCACCAAATGACACATTCAGCAGAGCGCTCTGTTTACATCAGGAAATCCAGCCGGCGGGCGGGGGGCGCGGGCGGAGGCGGCCCGGGCGCCGGCCTCCCTCGCGCTCGCCGCTGCGCTGGCTCGGCCGCGGCCCTGGCGCTCGGGCTGACTCCGTCCAGATGTGCCGCGGCTCCAGCGTGGCTGCCGCGCGCAGTAAATGGGCATCCGAGGCTCGTCAACCGGCCAGAGCAATTGCGGTCTCGCGGCCGCCCCACTGGCGCACGGAAACGCGCGCTCCGGAGGGGACGCGGCGGGGGCGCCCTGGGCGCGGGGCGGGCGCGCTAATGACCGGCCCGGGAAATGTTCCTGATACATTTGTACATTTCCTTGTAAATGTTTTACACTCTAAAAGAAAGGGGAGTGCTGTGTATCGTTTGGAAATGTTGGCTGTCTATAGGTCCCTGCGGATCTTACTGCGTTAGTACGACTTGTAACCGGAGCAAGAGAAACATAAAAAAGTTGGGAAACACTGCCAATTAGTCATTACAGGATGATTGTAAAAACAAAAGAAAGAGAAAGAGGAGGGAGGAGAAGGAATCAAAGAAGAATGAAATGCCCCAGGAAAAAAAAAGTAAGGGAAACTCGATGCGTTTTTGTGGTGTTCCCGGAACAGAACGGGGAGCAGGACGGCTGGCGGCCTTCTCATCCGGGCGACCTGCGAACAGCAAGTCCCCGCGCAGCCCTGGAGGGGCCTGCGATTTCCCGAACTGTACCTATTTGCTGTCCCTGTAAAACTCGAGCTGGGTCAGCGGGCAGGCAGTGTGCTTTGGAGCAGGACCCGACTGTGCAAAATCCAACTGAGACATTTATTTCTGAGCGCCCGCCCCCAACACAGTCGTCGCTAGCCGAGTTGTAATAAAAAGAAGACAGGAACCATTTTTTTACAATCCCAAGTTCCTGCCAGCCACCAGCTTCAAGCAGTCTGTGGCCATGCTTGCTGAAAACTGTTTTTAATTTTACAGTAATTCTGATGATTGAAATCCTTTTTGTTTTCCTGCTTTTTGCCAGACTCAAGAGTCCAAGAACGGGTAACATCACAATCTGAAATGGATCCCGGTGAGCCTCCCAGCCATTCCTGAGTGACTTTATTGGCCCTTTTCAGGGCTTAAGTGAAGAGATACGGTGTACCGCAATGCCAGAGTGGCGGGCGCGGGCCCAGGCTGGGCAGTGCTCCTCCCAGGGAAGGGCTGCGGCCTGGAGCCTCCAGGCCACGGGGGTGGGGGTGGGAGGAGAGGAAGCCGGGCGCTCCCCAGGGACAAGGCAAACGCTGCTGCAGGAGAAGAACCGCTTATCTCAGCAGCATGAGGAGCAGGCTGGCAGCCAGGCCCCTCCTCCACAGCGATCTGAGCCCCCTCCTCCTCTGAGTCATGAGGACAGCCACATGTGTTCGCATCCAGCCTCTGGCAAGGGCACGACTTTGCCGATCAGCTGGGGTCCTTCTTGGTGTCTGGCCACAAGTCAGCAGATGCACAGCTCAGCTTTACTAGGACAGAATGTCTTGCATAAGATCTGTTTCAAAAACAATTATATGAGCAAATTATCTTGGCTTCTAGCAACAGATTTTAAAAATCTAGTAGCAAGATCTCAAAAAGTGATTAAACCACAAACACTATTTTAAAATAACATTAAACCAGACAAGAGATGAAGAATTCTTATACAACCATCAAGAACATGCTCTATTCCCCAAGCCCAAAACCCCTCCACAAGTGGGCATCTCTGAAATGCCAGAAGGGACTTAACATGTATCTGGGCCTTCTTCAGAGACAGAAACGAGTACAGCAAATAGTCCTTCTCTGGCAACGACTTTGACCTTCATAACATACAGCTCTGAAATCTGTCAATGGGAAAATTGTCATCAGAGACTAATTGGTAAGTCCTTGTGAACAGCTTAGACAGATTTTACTGATGACAAGGTCCACAACAGGTTAGCTGTGTCTCTTCTGGACTGAGGGCTCAAAAGTAGTGTCATGATTTTGCTGGCAGCCTGTTCCAGCTGCTGTTACTTCTCCGGCTTCTCCGTAGGAGCAGTGCACCTGTCTGGCCTGTGCTCCTGAGACTGTCCTGGCCACTCCTCTCACTCCTGTGAAGCCGCACGGTCTCCCTGCCACCCCCACAGCGGAACCCTGCAGGTAACACCTTGGCTCCCACTCTTCCCTCTGCAGACTGAATTCTTCAGCCATTACCTTCATACTAATAGGAATGATTTGGAAACTTAAAGCTTTGATAGGTGCCCAATAACTACTTACTGAAGACATCTGAGTGCCTAGAAGGTCAAATATAATCTCTGTACAGGAAGTAGTTGGAAAACAGTAATGAGGTTGAAGAAGAAGAAGATGGAGGAGGAGGAGGCGGAGGGGAAGAAAAAATTCATTCTGGTTAAACAATATCACAGTAATTGCACTGTATTATTTTTGCATTTTAAAGCACTCTCCCTGTCTGTTCTGCGCTTGCGTTTCTGGCCTCGTCTCTGATTTACTGTACCGCAGCATTCTCAACAAAAGACTCTGAAGAGAGTGACCAAGAAGGCTCTTTCGCTAGAGAGACTCATCCCCCAGTTGTAATAACAACACTGTGCTGGCACATTTCCTGGGTGCATGGCCCGTCAGCGTGCACAGCGCAGGAGCAAGTCCCAGGAGGCCCTGCGTCTCTAGAGGATCGCACACTCTGAAAGGCGACCCTGGGGAGAGGACGTGCACATAAACACACAAGTTATCGCAGCACAGTGAGCACTGTGGGAGGAGCACCCCGCCACGGTAGCACAGGAGAAGGTGCACACAATTCTCTCCAAGCCAAGGATGGCCTCACACTGCTCGCTCCGTTTGCGCACAGCCTGTGGCCCCAGTAGCTGCAGGATGGTAAATGCATCGTCCCCACTCTTAGGAATTCAGCCCATCACACATCTAGACAAGAGACAAATAATTAAGTAAATCTGACTCCTAAGCCACTTCTATATTCATTCATTAATTCATTAATTGGAACACTAAGATTCCACTCCCTGTGTCTGATAGTTTGAACTAACACACTGACACGTTGGTATCATTCAAGAATCACACCCACAGGGAATCAGACGTACTCCTAGGTCTAATCCAGTCCAGACAAAGAAGGCACAGTACCTGTCCACAGACAGCAATGTCCAGGGGACAGGGGAACAGTGCTGGTGTGCTCCCAACCACATCCCAAGCACGGCAGACACAGGGATGAAAGGTTCCCTGTCCTGAAG
The DNA here is from genome assembly GCA_004363605.1 of Indri indri. Classification (NCBI taxonomy): domain Eukaryota; kingdom Metazoa; phylum Chordata; class Mammalia; order Primates; family Indriidae; genus Indri; species Indri indri. Next base: position 129,552 of record RJWJ010000862.1, read on the forward strand.
CCAGAGGGCCACACCTTCCGTGGAACAGACCTGCAGCGTGTCCCTTCCTTCGGTCATCCTAGTGACAGTGCTAGAACAAAAATCCAGTTCCACCACACAGTGACAAAATGAGTGAAGTCTCAGTCTGCCAAGAGGCCGGAGGAACATGAGAGTCATGTCATGGGACTTGTCAACCCAGTTAGCTTTAACCTTAAACAGGTGACCTAGTTCATAACGAGACCCTTCCCTACGCACCCCTTCCCTACCTTAGACCGTATTGTTGTCTGCACAATTAAGAGGATATATTCCCTTTTTAATGTGAAAATAAATTAGAGTGATATGAGCTTAGAGAAAAAGCAGCACAGATGGCATGCCTTAGGCCCGAGGGCTATTAAAAAAAGAAAACTCTGTAAATGGAAGTGAAACTTCAGAAAGCACAGCCCTGAAGTCTTGGCTCACAGTGCAAAAAAAAAAAAAAAAAAAAGACTGGTGGGTGGGGGAGTTTTCTGAAGCCATGAGTAAAATCTGGCAGAAAACATCTTATATAGCCTTTTTTGGTTTCAATCCACATGACATCACAATCTATGAATTTTGCTGTTATTGGATTTGAATGAACTTGTAGATTCAAAACAAAACCCATTTGAAACAAGCTCCACAAAGCAACTCTGTCTTCCCCCCAGCAGTTAAGTGCATTTCCTAACTGCCTTTTTCTGTCCTGGATTGCAAAGGGGATTGCAAGGCCCGCCCAAGACTGGCACACCAAGTCGGAACCGCACAGACACACACACATATACACACGGACAGACATGCACATACACACACACACACAGACATGTGCACATACATGTACACGTAGCCATACATGTGTGCACACAGACAGATGTGTACGCACACAGACGTGCACACATAGACATGTGCACCTAGACATATGCACATAGGCGTACATGTGCACACACATAGACGTGTACATACACAGAGACATGTGCACACATACACAGACATGTACACATAGGCATACATGTGTACACACATAGATGTGTACATACACACAGACATGTGCACACACATACACAGACATGTATACACATACGCAGACATGTACACATAGGCATACATGTGTGCACACACAGATGTGTACATTCAGACGTGCACACATACACAGACATGTACTTACATGCACACAGACATGTGCACACATACATACACACAGGCATACCTGTGCAGACACACACACACACACACACACACACACACGCCGAGTCACAGCAGCGGCGGCAGGAAAAGTCCCAGGGAGGCTGGACTGCGCTGTGGATTCCGCCTAGGAGAACCCAGGCCCTCCTTTCTGTTCCCCCTCTCCCCATTCTCATTCCTGTTATACTGACTCTGCCCAGCAGGGGTGAGAAGAAGGACTTAGACCAGCCGTGCAAACAGGCTTTGGGCTTCCTGGAAACCAGGGCAGAAGAAATGAAACCCACAGAGCAGTCCTGAAATGACGGGTGAAGTATTCTACCTATTCCAAGCATTTCCTCTTCTTTTGTGGAATTTATTGCTAAAGAAGTGGGGATGATATGTGTAAGGATCGGATATATTTACGCATATAATATAGATAAACACAGAAACAAAGCTCAACATACTTCCAGATGTATAAGATCATTCTAAAATCAAAACAAAACACGAATTAGCAGGGTTTTTTTAAAGAAAGACCAGCTATGCCACAGTTATTTGAAGAGCTATGCAGCCAACATACCCAACACATTGAATTAGCATGTGTTTTAATATGCAAATAACCCTGTCAAGGAATGTTTTCCTCCCTCCCTACTCTATGCCTACCTAAAGTAGTTAGTTGGAATTACAGATTACAGGCATATGATTTCAAGAAAAATAGTTCATCTTGATGAGTTTTATAAAGGAAAAAAAGGACAAAGGGGTCCTAAAATCCCCTCTGTCTCTGATCACCCTGCAAAAGCCTAGGACTCCAAACTTTTAACATTGTGATTCTCAATTGTGGTGACTCCCCCAGGAGACATTTAGCAATGTCAGGAGACTTTTGTGGTTGTCATGACTGTGGGGTGTGGGTGCTACTGGCATCTAGTGGGTAGAGACCAGGGACACCACTCAACATCCTGCAATGGACAAGACAGCCCCCTCCCCCCAACACAGAATAGGCTGGGCCCAATGTCAACAGTGCCAAGGCCGAGAACCCCTGATTTAACACATAAGCCCACCGCCTTCCCCTCCCAAGAGAGTACAGCACAGTTCTCCCACAGTGGTCTCTGACTTCATAGCTGCCCAGGCCAGCGTGGAATCCACAGCCGCTTGGCAGAGAAACCCAACAATTGAATGTGCTCACCAGAACTAGAAGTTGGTGTGCACCACGCAAGCAGGAGTGATGGCCCAAACCCCTGCAAAACTGAGTTGAAATAAAAATCAATGTCACCCTCAGACCACAGTCACGCTCTGCCAAGTAGTTAGTGAGAATTACAGGCATATGATTTCAAGAAAAATATTTGATCTTGGTGAGTTTTATAAAGGAAAAGAGGAAAGCATTTGACCCATCATGCAGTAGCACTATTCATTTGTGGTCTATATTTGATTTTCTTCAGTAAGATGCAAAGACTTTAGAATCGATGTCAGAACAAATGACAGCTACTGCAAATGGCAGCCGTCAGGTGTTCTCATACGATCGGAGCGTCTCATCAGCCTTCAGCTTGGAGAAGCCTAAATGAGCAGTCCTACCTCGAAAGAGGACACAGCTGTCCTCAGCAGAGGACAGCAGGCTCTCTGCAGTCGCTCCTGTTATGCGCTTGCTTGTGAGTTCTGAGAAAGCGTGTTTGAGAGAGAAACCTGCAGATCAGCTGCATTAGGCTTGACCGTGGGCAAGTCACTTTACTTTCTGAACCTGAGTTTCCTAACCTATAAGATGGGCTTCAATACTAATAAAATAGTTGGCAGTGTCGGGGTGGCTTGCATGTGTCATCTAACTTAAATTTCCTCACAGACCTGTGAGGACCGCACATGTTACCTGTGAGGAAACCGAGTCCCGGAGTAGCTGTATAATCGCCAAGGTTTCAACCCAGATCGCTTGGCTCTCAACCATTCTGCTCGCACTAGGAACTCTGGCTTCTGGGTGGAGTAAATGAGTGATGTTCATACTGTCCTTTGAGGAGTTTCCAGCGACTGACAGTCCTTAAGTTGATGAGCTTGCGTTTCTGTTTCCCTCTCCGTGAATGTTGCGGGAGAGTCCGCCACAGGGCAGCCGTGGACATACCTCCACGCGCAGGAGAACGTGGTGGTGTCCCACTCTTAAACCCACTGACGCTGCTCCCTGAAATCGCAAAGCAGGCCTGGAGTTTAAGAGCTCCTGATAGGGCAAAACTCTAATAAGGAGAGACCGTTAAAATTTAGTCTTTTTTGTAAAGGAATCCCTCAAACATTCTCATCATGATGCCGGGAAAGCGGTGAGGGTTCTTTCACACTGCTCTTCTAGGAGTTGGAAGAGACCTAAATGTTCCCATTCTCAGTTGCCATCTTCAGATACTTTGATTCTTCTCCAGGAACAGTTATGGGGTTGCACGCTTACTGTACCTATAACCTAGGCCATTTTGAGTACTAGAAGGATTCAGATAGAACCTGAGAGATGCAAGTTCCTAACTCACCTGCCACTAAGTTGGCCTTGGAAGTGGGACTCCTCTCGGGTAAAACGGGCACCTCATGGGTTGTCATGACAACTGAGTCAGAGGTGAGGATGTGCTTTGATTAAAAGTTCAAAGCACCAAATATGAACGGCCCTCGTATGGGCAGCACCCAGAGCTGCAAAGTTCCCTCTCATCCTACATCTCAATCATTTCATTGCACAATCGCCCCATGTAATAGTCACAAAATGTACTGCTTTTCCCAGTTCACAAACATGGAAAACACCACCCCCCGCCAACGTGGGATAACTGCCCCTGGTGACACAATCAGACCAACCTCCATAAATGGAATTATCGGTACTGGGTCAGTGTCATCGTTCCAGTCCCAGGTTACACAGGACTGACCTCTGGCATCACTGATCTCTGATGTATATTGTTTGGTAACAGAAACATAGAAATCAAAAACTAACAGAAAAAATGTAAAAGATTACACTGATGGACGAACCTTATTCTATACGTATCATCTAGGTGGCGAAGGAATCAAACCCGTTGGAAGCGCGCTGCCCGCAGCTTGCAGGAGCACCGTGCGGCTGCGGGGAAGCCCGCGTTTCAGGAAGGAAACGTGAGGTGTCTGTTGAAACAAGGCTGAGAACCATATAAACTTTCCAAGGTACAATGTCGGCTCTTACATTTTGGGTTCAGAATTGGCACTTCCGCGTGCTGTAAAGCCACGGTACAGCGAGACAGCAAGCTGAGTCCTGGCAGCTACTAACCAGCCGCCACCCTTCGGCAGAGAGAAGCAGGGTTTTGAACAGTGCAGCAGAGGCTATGTTTGCTTGCAGCCGGCACAACGAAGAGCCCAGTCCTTGCTTGTGGGTTGAGCAACTATATGTTGAATTTGAGGCCTAGAATTATTTTAAAACATCCTTCATTTTCAGGGACCACAAAGTGAAAATATTTAATGTGGAAGAAATTGCTTCATGAGCCATTAACAAAAGCTTTTACACAACTTGCATGTTACAAGGTGGTTGCCCTCCGATCTGAGAGCCTCCAGCTCCGCGAAGGAAGTCTCCTGGGCTCGCAGGCTGACATCCGGCCAAAGTAAACAGGGACGGAGCCGGCTCCGCACTCCAGCTCGGCCGCTTCCTTCAGCGGGCTGCAGAGCGACTGCGCCACTGGGTTCCCGCCTCCTTCTCCTTTCCTCTCTCCTCCCACACTCCGCGTCTTTCTTTCTCAGTGTGATGCTGTTCTCCCGCCACGTTGAAGGGGCACATCCTGCACGAGGGCCACGGGGTGGGAGGGTACAAAGTGTCTTAGTCTCCGAGCAGATTCCACAGCTCCTGGTTCCCTTCACTTGCTCCCCGCCGCGCAGGAGCGAGTCTGCCAGACGGTGCTGGGACCTGCGCTGCCGGACGAGCGCAGAGGCAATTCGTGCACCGTTTACAGAGTCAAACTTTTCCTTTATGTATTCATAAAATTTCTTTTAAAAAATTAATTGGATTTTTGAACAAATAGGGAGGAGATGAAGGGGAAAAATTGCTATCCAATCTGTCTTGATACTTTTTAATTAAGAAAAACAACTTCTGCTCTACTCCATTAACGGAACTTTTAAATCCTGCTCAACTGGTGCTTTTTCTCCTCCAATAACAACATGGACGAGTCCAATTGCTCTCTTGCCAAGATGGCTTAAAATGTGTTGCCATGGATGATCTCAGAAAAAGAGAAAGGAAAAAGAAAAGATAGAAAAGAAAAAGGAAACGCGTTGCTCTTTCTCTTCCCCTAGAAGCAGGGAGATTTGCAGAGCTGCTGTCCCGGTCCTGGGATCTCCGGCTCTTTAGGCACCAAACCGGCGGGGGCTTTGACGGGGCACAGGAGTTAACGGCCCTTGTTAGCCGGCACAAGTTAACGCATTGCCCGCTCCCTAATGAACCGGAGCGCTACTGAGCAGCGCGGGCCTCTCACAGAGCCTTTGCACTCTCTCAATCAAGTGACCTGCCGGGCAGTCACTGCCTTTTGCTGCCTTGGGAGCCTGGGCAGCTTTCATGTTCCACCTGGGACCGGCTCTCTGAAACCAGGTCACTCTGAGAAGCCGCAGGATATCTTGTAAACAGTGCGGCCAGCCACTTGTGGCCTGATACAGAACAGAAGCACAATCCCAGGGAACTCCTGAAGAATTTCTCCTGCTCTGGAGGAGACTGGCCAGTCATGCGATTTTCTGGAAAGAAAACAAAAGGAGGCTCCCTTCTGCAGACAGCCGAAATGGCTTTCTTTGAAAGGCATTCTCGAGGTGCTGCTTCCTCAGAGCACAGCCTGGCCTGGCGACTAATTAGATGGGGTGCTGCTCCTACCGCACCCCAAGCTTTCTTGGGGTGAAGTTAGTAGGCGTAAAAGAGAACCACTGACCTCTGTCTTACTCTCTGTAAATTTAGCAGCTCCAGTAGGATACACATAGAGAACAAACAGTGCGGCTGTGTGCTTACTTTCTCGTGCTTGCATTTCTTAGTAAATGCCCATGCTCTGTGTGAGTAGGAGCTTCATGGCCTGCGCGGGGAAGGCAGGTGTGGAAACTTCTGTGTGCAGGTCAGACTAAGTCCGCCCTACCCAGTTAGCTGCTCCTACTGGAGTGGAGGGAAGCCTTGAAAGTGTTAAGCTTACGTCAGTTTTCAAAGGAATTATGATAGACCCTAATACCACATTATTTCTTTGAGTTACCTGCTGAATTCACAGGGCCTAAAAGAACATGAAGGGATGACTATTGTCTTGAATTTGGAATGCTTTTTCTCTTTTCTTCCTTCCTTCCTTTCTTTCATTCGTTTTCTTAAGCTTTCAGATGGGTTCCACATCTGCACGATTCAAAGCAGAAGGACACAATAGAGCTGATTAACATCAAGATTTTTCTGGAGCAGCAAACCAGGCTGCGTGGCACGGCCCAGGAAGATCGGAGCGAACAGCTGCTCTGCTTTGTAAGTAATTCATGGCAGATACGATAAATACATTCTGTGGATATTATGTGTAAAATTTAAGAGAAAAAGACTGTTTAGCTCCCTCTATAAAAAGTAAAATAAAAAGAATTGTGACTGGCATCCCGGCAAGGGTGGAGATCGAGAGGGGCTGGAGGCTGAGGTCGCTGGGGGGTGCTCTGGGGCTGAGTGTGGCTTCTGCGCCCCCGCCACCACGGAGCAGGGGTCTAAGAGGGACTTCACTCTGTCCACCCTCCTTGGGGATCCAGGCATGTCATTTCACTCACACAATGAATGTATATTATTACGTGCTAAATATTTTTCTCTGTTCTGACCATACTTCAGTGACTAGGATTTAAAAAAAAAAAAAAAAACACTTGCTGCTCCGATGGGCCTTACCATCTTATGGGGGAAGACAAACAAAGACAATAAATTAACCACCAGGGAACGGTAGATAGAAGAGTTACAAAGTGAGTTAGACTGAGAGAGAGTGATGGGTGAGCTGTCAGTGAAGGCCTCTCCAAGGAGGGACCCTGGAGCTTAGACCACAATGTGCTGAGGGCTTCGTGACCTAGTCATTCTCCTGTCAGAATTCTACTTATCTTTTAAGACCTAAACCAAGTGCTACTTCCTCGGGAAGTCCTCTTCTCTGTGCTCCTCTAGTCCTCTAGCTACAGAGTCAGTTCCATCGGACTGATCTGTTTGTGTCTTTGCCTCTGCACTTGAGAGCAAAAACCCACATCATCCACCTCTGCCAGCGGCATGGCACAGTTCCTCGTCCCTAGTGGGCAGTCAGAAGAAACTTGCTCTAGTAAAAGAATCATGGCACGAATGCATCCTCCCCATGGGAGGATCACAGGCAGTGAAGGAAATGATACCTCGGATCATTTTCTATCTCCACAACATTGTTTCTTACTTCTACTACCCAAGCGGCAGTCCCCAAAGTTGGCTCAAGATGCTGTCAAAGATTCCCATGTGGTCCTAGATTTGAGGACTAGCAAGGTAACATCTTGAATGCTCTTTTGGTTTGTAGACTTTTATTCCTCATTTCTACGTTAGGCCCAGATGTCTTATGGCATCAGTGTGCCCTGACACTTCGTCTCTCGGAGCCGCCAGTCTCTGTGGGGAGCTATGAGCTGTGTTTCCATTAGCCAAGAGCTTCCGCTGTGTTTCAGGTCCCATCCAGGCTTCGGGGTGATACGGCAAACCACACACAATGCAGGGGGAGAGACAAGTGGGAACGCAAACCCATAAAACTGCTGGGACCAAAAAAAGCTGCAAAGCACCCCAGAAGCCCAGGTCTAGACTTCAGTTGTACTGAAAGTCCCCTGAGAAATGTAAACCTTGGTGGTGCCTCACGTGATCTGTTGCCGTCGTGTTTCAGGAGCCCCCTTGGGCCTGCAGAAGCAAGCACACAGCTACACCAGGGGACGTTCCTTCTATCAAGACCACACAGGAGAAGAGAGTCCCACTAAGAGAATCTCATAACCAAATCTCTCAAAACGCGCAAAGAAGTATTATCATGAATGAGTCAGCAGACATAGCAAACCCCAGGAACTTGAATAAATAGACCAATATGCTCAAGTAAGTTACAAAATAGATATTTTTAAGTTATTAAAAAGATAAAGAATCCACATAGAAATAATAACACACTTTAAGAGAAAAATCTTTGAAAAAATAAAACTTCTAGAAAAAAATATAGTTGTTAAAATTAAAAATTCATGATTGGTTTGTGTACCATGTTAGAAATAGGTGAAGAAAGAATTACTGAACTAGAATATATATCTGAGGAAATCACCCAGAATCTCAAGACACAGTGACAAAGAGAGGATAATATCAAAGTAGCATTGAGAGACATGAGATAGAGCACAAAGCCCTACACATGCCTGGACAGACCCTGCTTCTTTTTTTTTTCTTTTTCTTTTTTGTTTTTTTCTTTTCACACATATCTATACTACCAAGATCCTGCTTATCACTGACACAGTTTCCATTATGCCTTCTTTGACTCAACAGATTGCTGATTTGTTTGGGATGGCAATATGCCCAGCTAAAACATATTTCCCAGCTCCCCAAACCAAAGGAGTAACCAAATGACTTAATTTTGTCCAATGAAATAGAAGCAGAAATTTCCAAGTGAAGTTCCTGAGGTTACTCTTTATAAGCTTGCCCTTTGCCCCACTAATTCTTGCTGTGTGGAACACAGACATGGGGCTACTGGTGGAGAAGTTATCTTGAAAATATACAAAAGACACTGAAGCAGAAAGCCCAAAGTCCTACCCACAGACATCTAGTCATGAGAGGGAAAAAAAAATCCCTCTCATTTATTCAAGCCACCATTGAGTTGTGTTTTCTATCTGATGCATCTGGATGTAATGTCTGTAGTTGATGAAATGTCTAAGAGGTGTCGTGAAGGAGAGAATTAGACTAATGGATGTGAGAAAATATTTTAAATATAAATCCCTGAGAAATTTTCAAATCAAAGGAAAACACTCAGAATGAAGAGTCTCACCAAATCCCATCCAGAAAGGTTAAAAGTAAATCTATACTTAGACACATTTGAAACACCAAGGAAAGAAAGGAAATCTTAAAAGTAACCACAAAGAAAAGACCTTTTAGATTGAGAGTAGAGTCCTCAAAAGGAAACCAGCAACAATGGAATAATATCCTCAAAGTGTTGAGAGAAAATCATTGTTGACCTGAATTCTCTACTTAACTAAACAATTAGTCAAGAATGAGAGCTCTAAAGACTTTTTCAGATAAAGAAGAGTTTATCAGTCAGGGACCTCTGCTGAAATAACTGCGAAATGCCCTGTTAGGAAGGTGGATGATGAGGCCAGGGAAAGGTACGTGATGCATTAGCTTGCAGAGACATCCATGAACACACATGTGAATCTGAAGTTTAAATTGTAATTGACTCTGAAGCACACGTTAAACCTACGTAGCACTTGGCAAGAGCTTGTGATTTAAGAGTCAGTTGAGCTAAGGAGCACAGCGGTTCCCTCTCTGCTCTCGTTTTTCTAGCAAATACTGGACTCTGTTGTTCTACAGACTGACGTCCACACCTGTCTCCATGCCTTTCCCTGACGTGCAGATTGCAAAGTCAGTATTCCTACCACAGGCAGTAGTTGAGGGACTGAGGGGCTTTCTCCATGTTTTCTGGTGCTACCTAGAAATCTTTGACAACTATCAGGATTTTACTTTACAGATTTTAGTCAGGGAGGATATAAATTTTAATTGTTTCATACAGAATACTAAGTGTCTGGATCAAGGCATGCATGAAAAAACAAAACCAGGGCCGCATCCAACCACCACACACCACTGCCTCGGTGGATATTGCTACTTCCCCCAGCTAATCTTCCATTTTGTCAGAACTACCCCACATGTACTTACCCAGTTAAATGGAAATGACAAAAAATGAAAGGGCAACCCACCACAACTGTTCTCCATGTCACAGAGAACATCGTTAGGGCCCAGTGTTTCCATGGCAACAGCTACTGGTGACCTGGGATGATGTATGGTAACCCATGTGGTACAATTTGTTGGACATTCTTGCTTTGTGCTGAAATTTGGTTTACCGGATTTTCTAAAATAACATAAATCATTCCTCCAAAATCATATAATATTCAGAATTGATTCTTCTTTTTCTGCCCCTCACCTCCCCTTTTTTTTTTCTTTTTTTACATTGCATCTTGAAACAAGGGCTTAACATCTTGCTCTTCTTACAGTTCATTTCCTTTGGTCTGATTGTTTGCAAAAGAAGTGACAGAAAATTACTAATAAGATTCCTATGGATTTTTCTGATACTTGTCAAATGCCTCTTGACGTAAAATCCAGGCCAGCTCCAGCCACTTTGAGGCAGAACTTAATATCATTGCCTTCTCAGGTCCAAGCCCCTCGTCCCCGATTAGAGACTTGGAATCCTTTGATTCATTAGAGACTTTGAATCCTTTGAAATGTGCTGGGGGGTTGACAAAATATTCTCAGGAGGAAAAAAATCATTCTTTTCCTCTCTTACAAACACAACATGGAAACAAGACCTAAGCCCCAATGCGTTAGCCCCTTGTGGTCACATTCCATTCCCAGGCCTGGCTGATGAGGGGGTCTGGGAAGCATTCTGGCTGCGAGAGATCACATTGCTAAATGGGGACGAGAGAAGGAATGCGGTTTCCTGAAAGTTTCCAGCAAGTACATGGGAATAGAGCTCTTGAAAGAGCCTCAGAGCTGGAAGCACTTCCCTTCTGAGAAACACTTCCAATCCCCCATGGAGCCAAGTGTAATAACAGCCCTGACATTATTATTACAAAGGGGAAAAAATCATTCATGCAGACTTGCTGCTGTAATTTGGGCATTTATAAGCCACACCCACTTCGCAACCTTAAAGCCATGTGGTTTCAAGTGGAGCCTACGCAGAGGAGGGGCCATTAGTCAAAGCCCTGCGGCAATTACTGTCCAGTCTCGGAGGGTGCCGAGGATAGCTATTTTTTAAGTGCTTTGAGATGCTTTTTAAAAAATTGGCCTCTTTCTTCTTACATGCAATATATATCCTCAAAGATTTAACAAAATTTTCCCTTTTTTGACCACAAGATAGAGTTCCAGACATGGGCAAAGAACTCATGTAATAAGAGCTCATGGTTCAGGGGAACTTAATACAATAATCGTGTGTTCAGGAAAATTTTCTGCAATTGCAGCTCATTTTTTTCCTTTAGTGAATCTGCTTTATTTAGAATGCGCCGATGGCTCCCAGAAGCCGCGGTGGCCTCCCACCATGCATATGTGTCAACAGTTACATTTGGATTGGCTTCCCCAATGGGCATGGGTGACTCTATTTTAAGAGATAGCATTACATACTGACCTTGTGGTTCCTGGGCAGTGACAGGATGACTTTTTGTAATTTGTGGTAAAATATACATAACATAAAATTTACCATTTTAACCATTTTTAAGTGTACAGACCACGAGCATTAAGTACATTCACATTGTTATGTAGCTATCACACCTATCTGTCTCTAGAATTTTTTCATCATCCCAGACTGAAATTCTGTACCCATTAAACAGCAACTCCCCACCGCCCCCCTCCCCTAGCCCCTGGCAACCACCGTGATACTTTCTGTCTCCATAAAATTCCCCTTTCTAGATATTTCATATAAGTGGACTGAGACAGCATTTGTCCTTTTGTGCGTGGCTTATTTCACTGAGCATAACATCTCCAAGGCTTATCCACGCTGAGCATGTATCAGAATTGCATCCCTTTTCAAGGCTGAATAATATTCCATTATTGTGTATACCACATTTTGTTTATTCATTCACCCATCAGTGGACACTTGGGTTGTTTCTACCTTTTGTCTATTGTGAATAATGCTGCTATGAACATGTGTGTACAAATATCTGAATTGCTGCTTTCAATTCTTTTGGAAGTGGGATTGTTGGATCCTATGGCGATTCTGCCTTTAATTTTTTTGTGAGACCACCATACTGTTTTCCATGGCATCTGAACTATTTTATATCACCAGCAACAGTGCACCAGAGTTCCAATTTTTCAACACCAACACTTGTTATTTTCTATTTTTCTAATAGTAGCCATTCTAACAGGTATGAAGTGGTATCTCATTGTGGTTTTGATTTGCTTTTCCCCAATGATTAGTGATGTTGAGCATCCTTTCATGTGCACATTGGCACATGACTAAAGAAATGTCTACTCAAGTCATTTGCCCATTTTTAATTGTTTTTTTTTTATAGTTGTAGGAGCTCTGTATGTACTCTTGATATCAATCCCTTGTTAGATACATGATTTGCAAATACCTTCTTCCATTCTGTGGTTTTCCTTTTCACTTTGTTGATAGTGTTTTTTAATGCACAAAAATTTTTAATTTTGATGAAATCCAATTTTTCTATTTCTCTTTTATTGCCTGTGCTTTTGGTGTCATATTCAGTAAATCACTGTCAAATCCAATGTCATGAAGGTTTTCCCCTGTGCTTCCTACAAAACTGTTTTATAGTTTTAGCTCTTATGTTTAGATCTTTGATTCATGATTCATTTGGAGTTAATTTTTCAATATTGTATAAGGTAAGAGTTCAACTTCATTCTTTTGAATGGGAAGATCCCATTTTCCCAGCACCGTTTGTTGAAAAGACTGTCCTTTCTTCATTGAATGGTCTTGACACCTTTGTCAAAATTCATTTGACCATATATGTGAAGATTTATTTCTGGGTTTTTTCTTCTATTCCATTGGTCTATATCTGTCTTTATGTGAGTACCCCACTGTTTTAATTACTATTGCATTATAGTAAGTTTTGAAATCAGGAAGCATGAATGCTCCAACTTTGTTCTTTTTCAAGAATGTTTTGGCTATTTGAGGTTCTTTGAGATTTTTATATGAATTTTGGGATGAATTTCTCTATTTCTGAAAAAAATATGCCCTTGAGATTCTGCAGGGGTTTGCATTAAATATACAGATCAGTTTGACTGAAATTTACATATCTTATTCAATTTATTAAATGTTTTTCCATTTATTTATGACTTCTTTAATTTATTTCAAAAATCTTTTATAGTTTGGGGTGTGTAAGTCTTTTGCTTCCTTGGTTAAGTTTATTGCTAAGTATTTTATTCTTTTTGATGCTATTATAACTGGAATTATTTTCTTAATTTCCATTTCAGATTGTTTTTAATAGTGGATAGAAATGCAACTGATTCTTTGTGTATTGGAGATGATTTTTAAAAATTGTCAAGAAGAAATACCAAGAAGTGCCCTTAACAAGCAGAGTTTTAAAACATTTTTATATGCACCTTCCTGGTAGGTGTCGATATACTGGAGGCCAAAGAAGGAAAAAAGATAAAATAGTTGTCTTATATAAAAAGCCAATCCCTCATGGTGTATTCAAAAAAAAGGCACAGTGGGTTTTGTCTCTAGTTGGGAGAAACTATCATGACAAGTTAGGATTGATTTATTTAATAGTGAGCATCTATTATATATCAGGGACTGCCTCAAGGCTGAGGAGACAGAGATGAACAAAACAAAGACTCCTACCATCATGAAGTTTAGAGTCTAGTGGGAAGAATCAGAAAATAAACAAAACAAGCAAGTAAAATATACAATATGTGGAATGGTGTTACATGCCATGGAAACAACAAAGCAAGAAGGAGAAACATAGGATACTCGGGGAGTAGCGCAGCTTTTTGATGGGGTGGTCAGGGACCACTCACTGAGAAAGTGACGCTGAGGCAGAGGCCTGAAGGAGGTGCGGAGGGCAGCAAGGAGGGCTGGCAGGGGCACTCCGGGACCCTCAGGGAGCAGACCCGTCGGCCGCAGCAGGGAGAGCTGAGGGAGAGGTGTCTCCCCAGTGGGACACGCTGTGATCTCTGGACTTCACTCGGAGAGAAACGGAGATGCGGGAGGAGGTGAAGAGGAGATGCGACAGGGAACACGCTTGAGACCATTTTCATACTTAGAAGCTGTGGTTTCTCAGGCGAGGCATGTGTCTCTCTGAGCATCCATTTCCTCATGTTTAAATATGCCTCAGACAATATCTCATACTGTCTAGGGCGAGCAAAAAACGATGCCTATGGAAACACCTTGGAAAGAGCCGAGCTCCGCAAACGTCAGCGAGCGTCCTGTGCTAGGTAAGGTGCGGCCCTGCAGAAGCAGATGTGAGCCTGTGTCTCTGTCATCCGGTGACACTGCACCAAACGGAGGCTTGATGGGCTGAACTAGGCGCCCGTGGTGCAAGGACCTGGACGCCAAGGCTCAGGAGAGATGCTACAGACTAAGTCACAGCACCCGGCTCCGAGACTCGCTGAGACAGTCCGGCAGTGCAGTGGGGGCAGGGAAGGCACAGGCGCGCAGGAATGGAAGGGAGTCCAAAAATAGGTCCACACAAACATGACCAACTGGGTTCTGAGAAAGGTGCAAAGGCAATTTAATGAAGAAAGGGCGGTCATCTTAACAAATGATGTTGAAACAACTAGACAACCACGTGAACCTCAGTTTAACCTCACAATTTCTACAAAAATTACCTCAAAATGGATCATAGATCTGCATGTAAAACATAAATTATAAAACTTGTAGAAAAACAGCATAATAGAAAATTTTCATGACCTGGGGTTAGGCAAAGAGTTCTTCAATGTATCACTATAAGCATAATAAATGTAATCTATAAAAGAAAAAAATAATAAATTGGACCTCATCAAAATTAAAAACATTTACTCTGTGAAAGATACTAAGAGAATTTTAAAAACACTAAGAGACTAAAAGACACTAAGAAAATTTTAAAAACATGCTATGGACTAGTGGGAAATATTCGCAAATCACATATCTGAAAAAGCACTTGTATCCAGAATACGTAAAGAATTCTCAAAGTGCAACATAAGAAAACAACCCGATTTTTAAAAAATGTGCAAAGGACTTAATTGTTTCACCAAGGAAGATATACAGATGGTAAATAAGCACACAGAAAAGATGTTCAACGTCATTCATTAGGGAAATGCAAATTAAAACCACTAGTAGGTAACACTACATACATATTAGAATGACTAAAATAAAAATACTGACAATACTAAGTGCTGGAGAGGATGCAGGAAAACCGGATCTTTTATGCATTGCTGGTGTAATGTAAGAGGGTGCAGCCACTCTGAAAAAGTCGGGCAGTTCTCATAAATTTAAACTCACTCCTAGGTGTTTGCAGCAGGAGTTGGCAAATTTTTCTTAAAGGGTCAGATGGTAAATACTTAAGGTCTTTGTGGCAACAGCTCAACTCTACTGTTGTAGAAAGTGGCTCATACAAAAATACGTGAGCAGATGGGCGTGGCTGTCTTCCAATAAAATTTCATAAAACAGGTGGTACCTGTTTTATTTTGTTTTTTATGGTCTGAACAAGTTTCAAACAGTTTTGATGTTTTTAAATGGTTATAAAAGTATCCGTATAGTAGCTTCTATTTTACCTCTTGACCCAAAAAGCCTAAAATATTTATTATCTGGCTATTAAAAAAAAAAATTGCCAGCCCCTCTCTACAGAGATGGATACTTACGTTCACCCAAAATTCTGTAAATGAATGCTTGTAGCAGCTCTACTCATAATCACTAAAAACTAGAAATAACGAAAACGTCCTTTAACTGATGATTACTTAGATTAATTACGGTACAATGAAACACTAGCCAGCAACAACAAGGAACAAGCTACTGATATACTCAACCATTTGGGTGCTCTGCAGGGATTACGTTAGCAGAAGAAGCCAATTCCAGAAGGTTGTGATCCTGCTCATATGGCAGAGCAGATCAGTGGCTTCAGGAGGCCTGGGGAGTGTGTGACGTCACAGGGCTGCTCTGCACCCTGCCTGGGTTTCAAATCTACACATGCGGTGAGGCTCAAAAGTGCACATGTGCAGAGAAACTCAGTTCCACTGCATGTTCATTTAAAATCTAATAATTTAGGTGTGCTCATAGTACTGTCAGTGTGTAGCTCTTTGATACTCATACACTGAACGCCTGCTGCTGTTAAAAGCTACAAAATGCTGCAGGAAGTGAAACAGGCTGGTGGGTACCATTAAAAACCTCGGAATGCTCCTACAAACAGACCAACAGTGATGCCGAAAGGGGCTTGCATAAAGGAGTAGGAGCATGTGGGGGATAAAAAAGTCAGGTTTTGGTATCAGCCCTGCTAATACGAAGCACCTCATTGTAAAGAAATAATGTACGGTGCTGCTGAGGCCAGGAATTCAGCAAGGTACAAAGAATGACAACTCACACAGGTGAAGTATCTCCTGCTTTTTCATGAATTCTGGAGAAGGGGACTTTTAAGTGTCAGGTAATCACCAACCAACGTCTGCTTGAGTCCCTGTCAACAGCAGGCGTGGCACTTTAGGTGTCTGTACTCCTTAGAGACGCAGAGGGAAACCAAAGACAAAATGCTGCCCTTCGGAACTGTGCGGTCCAGCAGAAGCAGAAGCGAATGCTCACAAGGGGAGACCCCACGGAGGACAGGGCACGGCGACACCCAGGAGCACAGCCTGCAAAGATAGGCAGCAGCTCCCAGAGTGGCCCAGCCAGCGTGCAAAGGAGTGGAGCCTTACGAAAGAGTTTGAAGGTGAACAAGGACAGAGACTAGTCGATGACTGTCAGAAGGAGGTCAGAGGGCAAGTGGGGAAAGAGGGCTTCCAGAACAGCAGAGAGCACAGCGCTGAAGGCAGGGGAAAGGACTGCACAAGCCGTAGGGGAGGGGGACCGGCAGCCAGCCTGCGCCAGCAGGAGGCCAGCAGGGGTGAGCCCCAGAGCCCGAGAGGCAAGGCCAGCAGCACAGAGCAATGCCCCTGCCCACCGTGGCAGAGGACGGAGACGGCTGCACTCTGAACTCGCAAGCCCGGGGTGATCGGACACTGACAGTGGCCACTCGCTCTGTGGGTAACGAGTCCACTCTGTACTGAGTGAATCCTCCGCAGAAGCAGAACGATGGGATGTGCGTGGAGAGCGAGGGTGATTTACTTTAAGGAACTGGCATACGTGATTAGCCATGGAGCTGGCCAAGCCCAAAATCTGCAAGCTGGCAAGCTGGCGACCCCGGGAAGAGCCCACAGGCCATTAGACTGGAGAACCAGGAAGAAATCCAGGTTGCAGTTCAAGTCTGAAGGCTGTAGGTCCCCTGGGGAGGGCTGGGAGAAAGAGCAAGTGCAAATTTCTGGCCTGGGACCAGCCCCTTCCCGGGCCTGACCTCCCCTCCACTCGGGGCTCTGGGTCTGTAACTGGCTCAAGCCTGGGAATTGACTGAGGGGCCGTGACGCTCTCTTCTTGTGGTTCAAGTTAGACTTTGTTCACTTGACCTAGAACTTCCCTGCTTATACAGACCAAGTATAACTTCCTGTCTATTTCACCACTGACGCCCTGGGTCTGACCGCTGCCATCCGTTACGGAGTCCACACCACCGAGTGCCCCACGTGTGGTCCCTACCGCCCCAGGATCAATCACTCCCACTGCACTTAGTTTCCCAGGACGGCGATGCAGTCTCCACGGCCAGGTCTGGCCCCCAGAGAAGAACGGTCGCAGGCTCTGCGTGGGTTCTGGGGCTCCCTGCACAGGTTTATTCCCACGGTCCTGGTGAAAGGGGTGACTTCTGGCACCCCCCGGTGGGTGAGCAGGTCTAAAATGACAAATCCCCTCCAGCGTTCCAGCCTCCCTGAGCCTGAGTCCCTTCCTCCTCGTCGTTAGCCACGGCAGGGCAGCAGGGTAACAACGCACTCACTGTGGGCTTTCGGCCAACGTCGCAGCCAACCAACCGCCTCAGAGCACTTTTGACTGCCCAGGCAGCTGAAAATCAAGTGCAGAGCCTCTACCTAGTGGCCCCATCGGTGAATGGTGCCTGATCCAACTTTGTGCTCCTTCCACCCTCACCCTCACCCTCAGCATCACACAACCCCAGGCTGCCCTTCTCAGGAGCGGGGGTGGGGGGTGAGGGGGTTGGGCACTGACTGGGATCACAATGGGATCAATTTTTAAGGAGTCCCATTTCTTAAATTTGGGAGATCATGCTAAGGGAAGGCAGACACAGAGCAACGATTGGTGCAACTCACCAGATGTGCTCACATTGAGCACCTACTGTGTGCCAGGTGCTGGCACTGCAGACACAGTCCTGTGAGGTGGGCGCCTACCCCCTCCACGTCACAGCAGGAGACACCAGGGTCAGCGAGGAGCATGCTCAGTGACAGAGGGCGGCGGTGGTGGGATTCCAGCCCAAGTTTGCCTAACTCCAAAACATTTTTAAGTAATATGTAGGGCCAAAACCTGAAACTTTTGGATGCCAATTGCTTAACAATGCCTCGTGGGTTTTCTTGTTCCCCAAAGTTTTGCATTTTGGCACATTCTCCTTCGTGACTCTGAGTGTGGAATGTTATGGAAACAAGATGAAGGGGAAATAGCCTCCAGTTTTATTCTAGAGCACGGGAGTTGCTCATTGTGCATGGTCAAGGCAACCAAAATCAGCATTGTTAAGTTAAATCATTATTTTGCAAAATTACTGATTCCCATAGACACCACACATCTTCAGAGAGGTCACGTGAGTTTTAAGGGCACCAGCCTGCCTCTCACAGGGAGAAATTATGCTCCACAACTCCTGCTTCAGACCCTCCTCTGGGCATTCTGAGATGCCAGAATCCGGGAGGTCAGATTAGCCGTTGCACACAACTCTTTTCCAGAAAGTATGATGTACTATGTTTGAAAAACTAATAGAAGCTCCTACTCACAAACTGAATGACAAGCAAGTTTTAAAAAGACCTGGGATTAAGGTTCTCCAGAAGAAATTAACTTATGGTTTTATGATTTATTAAGGTCCCTTTGGCCTTCTAATTCAAGTTGCCATTCAAATAGTTGTTATAAGAGTTCATTCTGGAGCAAACTGAGAATGCACTGGGACCGATCCCTGGGCAGACACAGTTGGCCTTTGTTGTGTTCCAAGTTGCACCCCAGCACCTCGCGCAGTGTGGGGCGTGCAGTGGGGCTCCGCAAAGGTGTGTGAAGTGCACCAGGATTGCTGTGTGGATGGGAATTTTCTCAGCACCAAAGATGTGGGATTAGGTCAAAAATATAGGATTAGTCACCCAGTGCACTAAGTGTGCATTAGTCATTTTGTTAACATTGAATAAGGAAAATTCTTTGTAAACAAAGAAGACATAGAATAAGTGGCTTATGTTAAAGACGATTATTTGTACCGTCATGAAATGTCTGAACTCATTCCCCTGAGAATAAACCATCTCAATGTATTTCTTCAGCTTTGCTGAGAAAAGTTCAACAATAATAAACATGAAATGGCTGTGCCTTTTACACACCGAGAGAAAAAAGTGAGAACCCCCACTCCGCCCGCTGGGGCAGCAGACCCATGTGGGAAGGGCAAACAAACAAAGCCTTAGGCAGCAAAGGATGAAGGCGAGCATTCCACAGACCAGGGGCTGCCGGCCCATGGGCCCAGGGCAGGGCAGGGGGGTAAAGGGCAAGGGCTGAGGGCCGGGTCAATTTTTGATCCAGAGACCGGCCAGGTCAGAAAAGGCCCAGAAAGCGGTGCGCACTGCTCCACACCCCCAAACAGGGCGAGAACTTGGCTGGGCTGTGGAGGAGGCTTGCGGGGGGGCCTTCTCCCGCTGCTTCCCGAGGCCCTCCTGCATCCTGGAGACGATCTAAGGGCAGCTCTGCACTCACCTGCGGCACAAATGCCCCAGCTGGTCGCAGTCTGGGGGTTTCCTCAGGTCGGGTTTCTTGCAGAGAAGGGAGGCTGGAAAAATATTCTAGGAAATAAATGCTGAACTTCCAAAATGCTACTTAGAAGAGTAATATAACACTTGAAAATAATCAACTAGTTAGAGCAAGGACCCCAGAGGACGGATGCGGGGTTCCGGAAGATCAGCTGGCGTGGCTGCCCACCCATGTGCAGTTGGTGGGCCGTGCGGGTCCCAGCTACAGGGCCCAGGGGCTCTGTCCTCCCCCTCCCTGGGACCCCCCGAGGCTGAGGCAGGGCAAGTCCCTGTCTCCTGCTGGAGTCCCAGAGCTCATGAAGTCTGTGGTACTTAAAGGGAGTTCAGGAATAGGAAGTAGACGGGGCTGTTTTGACATAAAAACCTACGTCTTAAAATACCGAGAAAATGGGAAGAGGGAAAAGGGAGCCTGAGATAAAGTATAAGAAAAGTCATTCCGGCACCGAAGTGAAGCCCACAAACTGCATCTCCAAGCAGGATTTGGGTGGTAGAGGGGGTGACTAAGAACATACTGCTTGAGGAAAGACTTTGAGAGACATACAGAAAACGAATCCTGCAGATCAGGTCACCTGCATGGCCTGGGGACGGGGGACCAGGATTCGCCCTGTTGACATGGGCTACACCCAAACTTCTCAGACAGGCCAACGCCACCGAGAAAAAAGCAGGGTCTAAGAACACATCAAACCGATAAACACGCAACCAAGGAAGCTTAAAATGTGTGAGCATTTAAAAAGAATTATTCTGTGGGAGTCTTTTTGCTCAGCAAAGTGCTCTGCAAAGTTCGAGGACCAGATCTAACAGAATAGTGCAATGGCTTCTTAAAATATTAATATTTCTCTTATGGGGGTTGGATGAAGCACATGCTTCGTGCAGATCATGTATAAGGCCTGTGCTGTTGACTTCACAGGACAAGAGGGGCCCCTGCCTGCCGACCTCACAGGGAGGTTTCCTCTGCTTGGAGGTGGGGCCAACCTCTGCAGAGCAGGGACACCCTGGAAGAACAGGGTAATTCCTTGATTCCAGTCAACAGAGCAGTTGGCACCCCGCCCCCAGCATCCGGCCCCACAGTGGCCCAAGCCCGGATTCCAGCCAGCCATGGGCACTGGCCACTGCCATCCAGATCCCACCTTGGAAGGCTGGACCCAGCCCCGACCATTCCATGCTCCAGCCAACTCTGTTAAAGGAATATCCGCTTTCCCAAAAATGTGTCTGCATTTATACCTTGGAGGTTTGTACATCAGACAGGAGGCAGTGGGTGGCATCTGGTGTCTCTGGATTCGGAAACCCCATGACTCTTGTTCACAGGTTGGCCCAGGCCCACAGCCTGCCCCAGGACGCCTCACCCTTAGCATGGGCCTCTGTCCCTCTAGCACCCCCACCTCGAGTCCTAGACCATTCGGCCCCAAACTCTCCCATAGCAAGCTGTTGTTAACTCTCATCTGCAAGTCTCTGATAACCTGTGGCCCAGGGGAGCGGCCCAGGGAAGGGAGGCCAGACAACAGTGGCCCTCAGCACGGGAGGGGGGCTGCACGGCCGGAGGCAGCTCGTCAGGTGGGGTCAGGTAATTAAAGCCATAGGCTTTGATCTGCTCTTCCAGTATTTCCAAATGCTCCATATCACTTGGCTGTAGACATCATAACACTTCTCCACAATTAGGAGATGGTTCCCTGGTTGACCTTGGTCTCTTTGCTGCTGAGGGACCCAAACTGCAGATGAGCCAGTGTGCCCCAGAGGAGGTGGGTGTGCAGCTGCTCCGCTTGGAACCTAGCAGCAGCCAGACCTGCTCAGCCTGGCAAAGCCCCCTGGGGGCTGCACCCCCCAGGTTTCCGCAGACAACTCAGCTCTCGCACGAGATGGAACAGGTTTCCCAGTGCACCAGGAGACACGTGGGCCAAGCCACCTGCACCCAGGGCAGCGTGGTGCCTCCTTGTACCAGAGCGGGCGCTTGCCAAGTCACAACCTGCCTCTGCACTGAGCCATCAGGCCCCACTGCGAGGTTCCTCCGAGGACAGCTCCCTCAGCGCCATTCCTGGTCACTGGGAAGGACGGAGCTCACCAGCGAAGCCCAAGGGGTAGGTTTGGCCCCTAACGTGGCCCCTGTGGAAAATCTTTTCCAAATTGCTTTGATGTTGTATTAAAATGAGTAATAGACGGGGTGCGAGAAAATGCAGGCAATGTCTGAGCAAGCTGTTTGCCAGTCCTTTCCAGTTTTGAAAATCGGATGGCCCGGGAGCAGAGGCGGCTTGCAGGGAAGCTAATCTGCATCAGTCTTGGATCCACCGCCACGAGGCAAACTGCCATGCTTCCCACCGAGGGAAGGTGCACCCACAGCGTTGCCGTGCAGAAGGGCTTGTTTCTACAGCCTCCCTGCTCCCAGGGAAGAGGCTGTCACAGGGAACATCTGCATGCCAACCATGGTGGCATCTCTCTTCCCAATGAGGAAGAATCATTCAGTTTTGCTACTGATGTAAGTAGCTATTTTGTTATGAGCTTCTGCTGCATGAAGAGGCCTAATACAGTGCCTTATGTGATATCCAAGAACAGCCCCGAGTTTAGGAAGAGCCGGAGTCCCCCCGGTCTCCCAGCCTGCAGCCCTGCTCCAGCTCTGCAGTGACAGGTGCTGCCTGTGGGTGCAGAGTGTGTAGAAAACCAACTCAGATTAGCTGGTCAGCACAATCATTTCAACACCTCCTAGAAACTGGGGCCTCCAGCACAAATACTGGGGCCACTATACGGTTCTGCCGCTTCCTCCTCACTCAGAATAAAAATAACCTCTTCAAGGGAAATGGCGGTCTCTGGGCAACCGTCTGAGTGAAAGGAGAGCCACTCCCGCCACGGCCTCTGCAGACTCCAAAACCAAACGGGAGCGTCACTGTCTGAATGCTGCTGTTACTTCATCTCCGTGCAAAGCACTCACAGCCGTCCAATAAGCACAATCTTTTAACACAAAACAATAGGAAGTGAGAAGACCGTTTCATGACTTTTCCGTCTTTGGCCCAGACGTGGACAGGCTATTCCGGGCTGACGCTGCAGGAAGCACTAAAAGCCTCAGGAGGGAGGGAGCCCTGCATGGCTTCCAGTCTGTTTTCACAGGCTGTGGGAGACATTTTAGACCGGTTTCTGCTGAAGACCCAAACATGTGGGTGCTTATCTGAACTGAACCCAAGTCTTTGGAATTTTACACCTCACTCCTGAAAACCTCGGGCGTGCTCCAACTCGCAGCTCCCTGAGGCACTGTCTCCTGGGAGAAGGATTCACCTTGACGTACACCTGTTCTGCCCAGGGAGGTTGGGAAGCCAGCAGCAGCCGTGCAGAGCTCCCTCGACTTTGTCTGCAATTCTCCAATCCATTCGATATGGTCTGTGCGACCACGGAGCTTTAAAAGCAAGCCCACTGGAATGCTCCGTAGTTGGATGATCATAGGAGGGCTTTATAGCAAATCTGCTTGCAGCAACTCAGAACAGGTACCAGCTAGAAAGACAATTAGAGTTGCATGCTCTGCCAGGAAATCCTGCCAGTTTTTACCTGTTAAAGCAATTGGGAAATAGACCTGTACCGGCTGAAAAATCGGCTTGTACGAGCATGCATGGTGTGGGGGGTAAGCAGGTGTTTGTGAGCCACAGTTATATTCTCGACAATGCTCTCTGTCTCCAGTTTACAAAGAATTCTTGGTGCTCAAACTTTCTTACCAAGCTTTCCCATGCAGCTCAGGAGTCTGATGGGTTGGTCAGTATTTCAGAGTGGAAGACAGTGTTCACCACTGAGCATGAATTTCCACAACCAATATGTTTTAGGGTTTTCTTTGTTTACAAACAACCAGCTTTGGATTCTTCTTCCTAACTCTTTGCTGCCAAACAGGAAAGCAGCTATCCCTGGTAACCGAGGCCCAGAGGACATTGTCAGTCACTGCCTTGCCCCCTGTGCTGGGACTTGCCCAGAAGTGACACTTCCCCCTGTGCTTGTATGAAAGGACCCCACTAAGGGAACAAAGAGACAATAAAGGAATTCATTGAGTAATCCTGCTGAGAAATGAATCCCCAGTTCGAGCCAAATCTAACTGCACAGAGACGCTGAATCAGTGCCTAGGTGATAACAGATAAGGAACGCTCGCGTAGTGCCACGGCGTGCAAGTGAGGCTCTTCAAGAGCAGGCAAAGCACCCCTGCAATGCGCATGTAAACAAGGATTGCATCAGTGTATCCTACAGACTAACTTCAGATTAGAATGAAACGCAGAGAAGATGTGCTTTCGTGACAATGAAAAAATCATTTGAGGTTTCTTTGTGAGTCCTCTGGTTGCCCTTCTTTTCCTGGGTTGTAGCCGCACAGTGTTCCCACCTTCCACCTTCTTGTGGGCAAGACAGGGGTCTCCTTTGTCCTCTCTGCCATGCACAAACAGTGCTGCCAGGCAAAATCTGAAGTCCAGGTATTTGCAGAGACTTCAAATCCTCAGTGTCCTGCACAAGCAAAAGCCCAGGTGAGTCCGACACACTTGCTCGCAGCCTCCCCCACCCCCACAGTCATGGCAAGCAGAGACACTGCATCCAGGAAGTGGCCACCAGTCATTCGTGGTGTGTGGCCTGCAGTCCAGCCCATTGTGGTCAATACTGTGGTTTCCTCCTGGATTTTATCCCATGAAGGTACCATCTTTAATGGTGCCAACTTATTACCATCCTTTTTCCCTCCCCCAAAAGACCTGTCTATACCACATTCCTGGCCATTAGACCACTTATAAACATAGGTCGGTGAATTTTTTGTCCTTCTAGCCCAGGCATTCAGAGGCCCAAGACCTACTTCTTGCACTCACAATGCGAAGGACCCAGTGAAAATGGTGGTGACCAAGCCAGCTCGTTTAACCTGGTCAACAACGTCCAGAGTCACAGGAGCAAATAAAGGGAGATGGGACACACAGACCCTCAGGCAGACCACACCCACGGAGCACCTGTGAGAGGGCGGACAAGGCCAAGTACACGTGAGCACAGGTGGGTGCCCAGTGAATCCACAGGAACATGAAATATCCAGCCTACTGCCACCTGCTTCACTTTGTGACTTTATTGAGCCACTGGTCACTGGTAAAGCTGTGTAACTGAGGCGTTTGTCCATCTGTCCAGCTGCCTTCTTCCAGTGAAGAACAGCATGCGTATTTAAAGGAGCCCCACGGCAATGGGAAATCCAACCCTGAACACTGGGGCCTGGGCTTACCAGCAGACAACCGCATTCTTTTCTGCAGCTTCAGAGTCAAACACATTCACTCGTAAAAGCTTAATTAGGATCTTAAAATGGCCACGGCACTGCTAAAAGGGTGAGGAGGTGGAATGGCACAGAGGTTCAGCAGTCCGTGCCCTGGCTATTCGTCCATCTCCACCCAACTCCTGCGCGGGAAAGTGACGCTCACCACCGAGGGCGGGGTCACCAGAGCAGGCAGTGCCAGGGCAGAACACGAAGAACCCAGCTCTCTCTGTTTAACGTCCTCGTCCTTTACAGCTCCACGTTACTGCCAGTGTGCACAAGACCCTCCCAAGTGAGCCAAGGTGTCTAGGGCCGTTCAAAACCACGAGGAGGCTGGCTTGCTTTCAGGTGAGCACCATAAACAAACACCTGCCCGAGTAGAAAGCGCTTTCCAAGTCAGCTTTCCTAATTCATCAAAGCAGCTTCCAAGCCTAATATTTCACAAGAACCATCTCATGTTTTCCGCTGTTTTGTTTCCAAGACGCATCCTAAATCCTAAGACTTTCAGCTTTGTGTCTCTAATGGCCTCTTGCAAATGGTCTTGCTATTTCAGTTGGTCTTGATGGCTTTAAAATTTTCCATCTATGGGGCGGCTGGATCCATGCACTGCAGGACAGACTACCTGCAGGTCAGCCGTGGACAAGCACTTCCTGCGCCCCGTCCCTTGCGGGCTCACAGCTGGCATGTGCCGCAGGCCACGCCGCCCTGGTAGCATGCAGCATTCCCCCTCTCCCCTCACAGGCCTTGTGAGGTGGGTGACATGAGTACCCAGCTCTACAAATGAAGAAACGGAGGCACAGAGCAGTGAAGTCACTGGCTCAATTAACACAGCAGGAAGCAGTAAGTCTGAGACCTCGCCCTGGTCACCTAGCTCCAACGTCCATGCACAAATGCACTAATGGGCCCCGGGGCTCCGTGGCACACAGAATATCAACAGCTCCTGCCCTCACAGATCCTACAAGGGAGAATGCCAGAATTAAACAAATGCAAATCATGTATTAAATACTCACAGGAGGAACAGAAAGTACTGATTGCTATGGAAACCTGCAACCGTACCTGGCAAACCATGTGGTTTCCTTCCACAGAAACACTCCCTCTCAGAGAGAAGAAGGCAGGCCCATGCCAGATGCACTTTCTCTTCTCTGGATCCCACTCCCGGCTGGAACAGGTCACATTTTTCCAAAGAAGCTGAAGAAACATATAAAACACCTCAAGTCCTTAATTATTAATTTGTTCTCATCTAAAACCCAGGAAGATCACTAACACACACAGCCCCAAACTTCTGAAAAAATCTGCAAAGTGACATCATTTGCATTTTTTCCAGGACAGAATACATTCCTCTCAGTTAAAAATACGCATCGCCCAAGATCTACAAAATGAAGTGCAGACGGATCGATGCTGCTGCTGTGTCAGGCGGACGTTTTGCATTAGAATTTGTTTTCCGGAGAAAACTGGGCTTTAGGCAAATATTTTCCCTCCTACGAAGCTGGGATGGTACAAAGAGGCGTTGATAGTGAAGTAGAAAAGTAAAACAAGGAGAGGCACTTTGGCTGATTTGCTTTTTTATAATGATTTTTTAACATGATTTATGGGGAAGGGCATTGAAGCTACTGATCAGACTAAAATATTTTAATTTATCATGAACTTCGGTTATCTCTATTATTCTCCTAACGATATCAGCTAGCACAGATTGAACATGTGTCATTACGTGCCAGGTACCAGACTAGGTCCTTGACATAGCTACGTCTTCCCAGGCAGACATTGTCCTAACTGTGTCACAGGATGCAGAAACGAGCCACCGTACCAACTAGCTTGCAGTGCATGCTTGCCCCTCCCAGCATTTCCCCCACACACTTTATGAGTAGCTCAGCATCTGAATGCTCATCCTATTCTGAAAGCAGGAGTCCTACTTCCCTCAACACAGCCCCTGGTGGCTTACATCCTACCCTTCAGATGGGCCATTTTGGAAACAGCAAGTCTCACCTGCAGCAGGAGACTTCCAACCAGGGCTCAGGGGCTGTTAAGGTCCAGCTTACTTTGGTGGTTGCCCATTTTTAAACCTACTTCTTCGGTTGTGCCATGGTAGGCTTCCAATAAGCCCATTCCCTGCCTAAGTAAGCCAGTGGGAATCTATGATGTTCGCAAGCAAGAATTCTAACTAAATTGCACATGCATTTTCTCATTTAATCCTCATAGCAACCAAATGAAGTAGGTTCTCTTACTATGCCCATTTTGTAGGCAAGAAACTAAGGCACAGAAGGTTAAATACCTTACTCAAGATTGCACAGCTGGTGCCAGAGTGCTGAGCAATCTGACAGCAAACCCAGCTTGGAAAGATTTAACAACTTACCCAAGTAGCTCTGAGTACAGGCGTTAGCTGGCTCCACTACCCCAAGCAGCTTTTTTGTTGTTGTTGGGCTCAACTGACGCATAGAGGAGACACAGAGAACCAGAATTGCAGATTCAAGAGATTGCTACAATCTGGAACATAACACTTCAAGGCTTGTCCCCCAGAAGTCCTGGGACCTTTCAAACACTCCATATCCCAGCTCTGTTTCTGGACAGCAAGCCTGCCCTCCCCTAGCAGAGCCTCAACCTCCTCCCTGTGTCTGATCCCAACACACAAAAGATCAGATGAGGTTCTGCAGACCGGAACACTTACCTAACAGTGACTTCCAGGATGCAGGTCTCCTTGCCCCACGAGGGAGGAGAGGCCCCGCTGGCTCCGCACCCGCAGGCAGGTTTCTTCTTTTTAAAATCCCTCATTGTTTCCATACATCTCAGACCTTCGAACAAAGGTGCAGCATCTCGTCTTCACAAACAGCATACTGTGCCTCACTTCTATCGAGGTGAGGCCGCCAAGTGCCCACGGAAAACAGCCTTCCTGTTGAGAAACGACTGCATTGCTTACTTTCCCGTAGCTCTGAATCTTCTTCCCGCATCCATTCAGAGTTCCCATAAAGGTGCTGTATTGATCACACTCTAGCCCCTCCAGTGTTCAGGGCAAATGGAAGGCCAGGAGAGAGATTAACTCCACCGCCTCAGGGAATTTGGAAGCTGCTGGGAATGGGGTGGGCCGTGGGGCCATGTCGGGGTGACCACATTTACACTTTCAGTAACTCACTTCTTTAGGTGAAAATGCAAGTGCGGCCATGCGGATTTCTTTCTTCCCTAGTTCTGAAATGGTCCGTTCTGCTTTGTGGCCAGTTACCCGTTGCCAGGGAAAAGTTGCCAATTGTTTCAAACGATACAAAGGAGGAGGAGGAAGAGGGAGGCTGGGGTAATTTGCTTCCATTTTCCTGGGGGCTACCACGCAGCCATGCTGAAACGAGGTTACGGAGAACACGTTTGACTGGGAGACTGACCCAACCCGGCAGGTTCAGGAGGGACTGGCTTCAGATTCTGGTAACTTTTTGTGCTCTTGGGTACACGCACAGTCTTTTAGATGAATCGAAATAGAGTGAAAGACAAATAGGGATTTGTTTTAAATCCCTAAGGTAAAATAGGTCATTCCATGTGTGTTCCTTAACAAAGGTTTTAAATATGTATGTTTGTGTAACATCTAATACACTCTGAAAACTTACTAAATGTTAAAATAATTAGAATTTATATATGTACACAAATGGGTATTTTTCATTTCTTTTTCTTTTCCGTCACATGCATGTTAGATAATTTGCATTAGTCAATTTAGAATTTGGCTCATTGGCTGAAACTTCGAAGAGTGTATTCAAGTGAAAGTAACTTGTGTTTTTTGCAGAGTTTTACGTTGGCCCCAGTAACATTTGCAGCCCCACTGAAGTGCCACGTGAAAGGCATCACATTGGCTCTGAAGAACAAGGAGAGCGCCCTCCTGGACAACTCCAGGAAGAAGTCCACCACCTGGGCCAGGATACCTCCTCCTTGCTGCAAGAAGTTTCCAGCAAAACAGTTATTTCCTCCACTCTACAGTAAGGTGACAACAAACCCCAAGTCCTTCTCAATGAATAAACACAAGTTTCCTGCTAAGTGTCCCTGAAGTCAAAAAGCCATGTGGTGGAAATTGGGGGAAGTGAGTTTTACAGGAATAGTGGGGAAAGGACCCCTCCTCCACAGGATCTCTCTTGGAGTGGGGAGATTAGGATCTCCATGATAGAAAATGAGTGAAGTTCTAATCATTCTCACCTCACCCCAAAAACTCAAATCCACTTTAGTGCTTAATCCCTATGGTTTAGAATTTATGTTAAAAACATTTTAATAAAAACACACTGCCCTAAAACTGTGTGGCTGTGACTGGCGGAGAACAGGCCCGGACAGTCTCTTTGGAGATGGCAGGCCTGCCATGGGTGGTGCGAGGGGGGCCACAGAGAGGCCAGCCTGGTGCCTTCTTCTTACCTCCCTCCTCTTCTAGCATGCACATAAAATTTGAGGAATGTCGTGCAAACCTTTTTGCCACACGCAGAGGATCTGGGCAGATAAGCTGATTATGTGCACTGAACACGTGGAGTAAACAGGGTCCCGGGTCGTTCCTAAACATCGGCACACAGAGGTACAGAGGGATGTCATAAGTGTCTCCTGGTCCCCCAACTTAACAGTGGGAGGGACAGATGGAGGTTGGGAGGGAGGGAAAAAGAAAGGAAATGAATAAAATGGGGGGGGGTGCTAGGCCTGAGAAACAGTTCATTTCATAAGCCTCACATTGTCATTGGTAAAGCGTGTTTGAGGGGGAGAAAAATGATGGTACTTTCAGTTGGGTTCTTAATTAAAACTTGTAGCATTCCTTTATTTTTCTCCAGCGGCAGCCCAGGCGACAGTTTTTGCACTTTGCAGCCCTGGGGTCTGCGCCGCTGAGCACGCCCTGCCCTCTTGCAGGACGCAGATGAAATCCATCTTGTCTTCCGTGGGCGTGGCGGGAGGACACGGAGGCAGGCAGAATCGAGTTTAAACACTAAGAAAATGAAAACAGCTGCGTGGAGGGGAGGGGAGGGGAGGCCGGTGGGGACGAGGCCGGAAGCCCCGCCGCAGCCTCCCCCTGCGCGGCCAGGCCTGCGCGCTGCGGCAGGACGGCTCCGCCCTCGACGGGAGGCCCGCGGGCAGCCTCCGCACGGCTAGTGTCCATAAGCCGTTCGCAATTAAATGGAAGAGCCTGGCTGGGGAAATGGTGCTGCGGTGGGGCGGGAATGAGGAAAGAGACCGGTCCTTAAAACGCGAGAGGAGAGAAGCCGGGCGCTGCTGGTAGCCCCAGGGAACAGGCGCTGGGCGCGCGCCTGGCTGGGCACGGGGACCAGCGGCCACCAGCGGCCGCCGTCCCGCCCTGGCCGAGAGCAGGACCACGGGGCTGACAGCAGCGCCTCCGCCCGCAGTCTGACCCCTCCACCCTGCTCCTCCTGAGACTGGGGGCACCGCGTGTCTGCGGGGAGGGGGAAGTTTGGGGCTGCACTGGAGGGTCTCTTGCCCAGGGGTCTCTCTCCCCCAGCTCTCAGGCTGTGGAGGGAGCCATCCTCCCCATAAAATTTCCTTCCCGAACCACGAACCACGAAGCTGCTGCCTGCCTACTGCAACACGAGCCTCCGTAGCGCTGCTCCTCGCGGGACTGCCTCTGCACCTGCTTCTACGGCGGGGGCCGGCTTCTCCTTGTGACCCAGGAGGACTGTGGCCTGGGGGCCGCTGGTCTTGTTCCTGGAACCGTGAGGGCTGGGCGGATGAACGTGCTGAGGGAACCCTGAGAAGAACCAGCCAGACCAGAGGAGCACCTGGAGGGCGCCTCACTCGGGTAGTTCCGCACAGGCGGTTGTACGTCTCTCGGCCTTGTTCCACTCAAATAAACAGCAACCCGAAAGAAAACCTCCGTGGTGTCTGCCAGTGAGCATCTCATACAATTCCCAATATGCTATTTAAATTAATCGAACCAGCTCCAGGAGCTCATCGTGGGGACATAGGAGTCAAAAGCAGAGGAAAGGCCAGGTTATGCAACACCACTGTGGTGTCTGTATCACGTTCATGTTACGCGCTGAATGTGCCACGGGAGATGGCAGGCTTGGGAATTTCAGCCAGCGCCAGAATCCAGACCCAACTCGGCAAAGAGGCTGCAGGACACTGACCCGCAGGCACGGAGCTACCCTCGCAGGGCCCTGGGCCCCCTGAGCTGGGGCAGGCACCACAGGGCCTGTCCTCACAGCCAAGATATGGCATCTGCAAGTATAGACCAGAACAGTGGGCTGTTTGTTTAGTTTTTTAATCAGTACATTGGGACTTTACAAATTCTTATAACTTCCTGAGAAGAACAGACCAGTGTTTTAGGCCTCTGTCTTAAATATACCCTACATTGCTTCTCACAACCCCAAACAGACCGACAGTGGTGCTGGTGTTGTCCCTTGTGCTCAAGCCATCTGACCACAGGTGAGTTCTCACAAGCATTGCACAGCCGCTTGAATGTGACAGGATGATACCTGCCTCCTCTCCTAAAGACCTAATGCTCCTAAACCCACCTGCTCTGCTGTCCAGGCATAGGAGTGTGTGCACTGATTCAGTGAGCTTTATCTTGTTAAAACCGGTGAACACAGGAATTCATTCATTCATGAATGCTGATACATTAACTCAAAGGGTAAAAATCTCATTTTGATTTCATCTTACTGGAATTTCTGGCATCCTGGAAAAACGGAAGAAATTAGCACTTGTGGGAATAGGTTTATATGGAAAACTGAGTTAGCAAATCTGTTTGTTGAGTGAAACTAAATTTATGTGGATGATTTTCTTCACACTGTTCAAAATACTCGAAGACCCTATCCTCTATTAACCAATGATCTAGAAAACTCTTCATTTTGAGAACGAAGACATTTCCAAGCTACATGGATTTCCGAATAGCCCATCTGGCTTTTCCATTCTTTGATCTGGGTTCTTATCCATGTACACTTTAATAGGAAAAGTGAAATTCCGACAGAAAATATTGCAGAGTATTTCAGTTGGACCTCTAAGGAATAACAAAAACATACTAGTTATCACCAAATTATATTTTCTGACAGCTTTCCCCAGTTGTAATTATAGTCAGTAATGACAGTAGGAAAGTGAAGCAAGTAGAAATGTTTTCTTTCTGCATCCCTGTTCCTTCCCCCAAAGACCACCCAACTTTGCTCCGATTCTGCTAAGATTTGAGGGTAAGACTTGTCCAGATCTGACCTGGAGATCAGAATGCTGCTTCTTTGGGGAGGAGGCCAAATTTAGTTCGTAACAATAATATTGCGAAAACAATTATTGCATGCACTGACATTGGTCGTTTCCAAAACGCTTTCACATATGATTTTATTATGATAATCCTCCTAAAAAGTACTGTTTTCTCCACTTCACAGGTGAGGAAACAGAGGTCAGGTAGATTAAATACTTTGCCTAGAGTCACACAGGTGATGAATAATTAAACCAAGTCTCAAATGTGGGCTGTGTTGGTCGTTTAGGGCTGTTCTAAAAAATTACTACAGACTGGGTGGCTTAAACATCAGACATTTATTTCTCACAGTTCTGGAGGCTGTGAAGATCAAGATGCCAACAAATTCGATGTCTGGCAAGGGCTGTCCTGCTAGTCTGCAGGTGGCCACCTTCTTGGTGTATCCTCATACATGGCAGAAAGCACAGACAGGAAGCATGCTTTCTCAGGTCTGTCTCTTCTTACGAGGGCATGAATCCCATTGTGAGTGTCCCATCCTCAGGACCACATCCAAATCCAATTACCTCTCAAACCTCACCTCCAAATACCATGCCAACATAGGAATGTGAAGGGGACATAATTCAGTCCACAGCACTCACCTCCAGGAGGAGGTCTTGTTTCTGTGCGCGTCCTTGGCCTTGCTGTGTTCCCTGACTACAGGCCCCAGCTGCCTCGGATAAGAATACAAACCTGGGATTTCAGGAGAAACTGCACAAGGCACAGGATCCCTTCATGTACTAAGAACAACATGTGATGGTCTCATGGAGAAATGAAAGATAAATATAAACTTTTGCTAGACAGCTAAGAACTTTCCAGAAACAAAAATATGCATCAAATATACCCAGAATATATTTGTTTGAAATCTGAGTAGAAAAGGAGGATGGGAAGAACTGATTTACCAAGTAATTACTACGCTATCCTTACACTACCACCTCATTAACTTGGCCTCACTAAGATACCAGCTCTCTGAGCATTAAGAACTCCCCTCAGAGCATGTGGACCTGGATTCGGGGTCTGGCCCCTAGATGTACCAGCTTTGCACCCTCGGGCACTTTGATTAAGACCCTTGCTATGGTTTGAGTGTGTCTCAATCACCATGTGTTGGAAACTTAGTCCCAGTGCAGCAGTGTTGGGAGGTGGGACCTGATGGGAGGTGTTTAGGTCACCAGGGCACCGCCCTCATGGAGGGACTAGTGCTGATTATAAAAGGCCCTGAGATTCCAAAGCCAGCATCCTGCTCTCTCTCACTCTCTCCCTGCCCTCCCACCGTGGGTTGATTCTGCAAGAAGGCCCTCGCCAGATGCGGCTCTTTACTGTTGGACTTCCCAGCCCCCAGAACTGCAAGGAGAGCTTCTGTTCTCTGTGAATGACCCAGGCTGTGGTGTTCCAGTCAGCAGTGCAAACCAGACCAATACGGCCTTGCAAGTCTTCTTTCTTCATCCATAAAATAGGGATATTAAAAAATACTTATTTCATGGGTTTTCTTCAGAGATTATAATGAGATAATGCATGAAATGGTGTTTTGTAGAGGGCCAGGAACTCAGTAAATATCAGCTTTAGTCACAAGACCTTAGCTATTTAAAAAAATAGAACTAAAATGAAATAAAGTAAGTACCCATGCCCAAAAGTCCTTGCTGGTTTCTTTGAGGGGGAGTTCTATTTTGGATTATTTTCCAGTAGGCTTTCTGGGAACTGATCAGCTTACACAGAAGGTTCAGCCATCCCAGGAAACCTGGGAAATGAAGAAATTCACATGCTAAAAATAAAAAGAGTTCCAGGCAATGTTAACCTGGATAGGTATTACATTATTTCACTTGGGTCTTTTCCTCCAACACAAGGTTCAAATGAAAATAACCAAATATGTTTAAAAGCTCTCACTGCCCAGTGACCTGCGAAGGCCCCAGAGCTCTGGTGCTGTGGGCAGGGAAGAGGAGCATTTGCCTCCCAGGACTCTGCCCCCACCTCCCCTGCAATCAGTCATCACCTAGGGTCAGCACAGGTGAGGGTGGAGAGGAAACAGAGAGGTGGAAATCTGATGCAGCCCCTCTACGGCTAGGTTGGGTGGGGTTTTGTCCTGTTTAATAAAAGATGAAGAACGGGAGGACCCACAATTATGTGGGGCTTCAAGACTCTGCATGGTCCTCTGCTTCAAGTGCAGTGGTGAAAGCTTCTCTCCTCCCAGCAAAGACAGTGGCCTCTCCAGGACAGCGTGGACCTAGGATGCTTCTGAATGAAACAGCCCAGATGGAGCCACGCCAGCCGCATGCCCCACCACGGACTTCAGTAACAGCTGCTCAGGCAAAATAAATTGGGAAATTTAAGTTACCTGTTTCTGGCAGAAATCTGACTTATGGCAGATCTGTACAGACTTTGGAATAACCAAGGAGAGTGCTGAAAAATGAAACCATCCACAGCGATAATCCACACTGGTTTAATTTTCTCAAAAAGTATGACGCTCGTCTTTTTTTTGCCCATATAAACCCACATCTAGTCTCTCAGTGGTCTGGTAGTATTTATGGTAAAAGACACAAAAATACTTGTCTGCTTCCAAACTATCTTGCTTACTCTGGTTTGAGATACTTAGTGGAAAATGTGGGGAGGTGGAGTGAACAAGGAAACGGACCTCCTGTGGCTGTCAGCCATATGTTCCACATGCGCAGTGTGTGCATGTCGTCCATTAGCCTGTAAATTCCTCGAGTACGTGGGCCATGACTTCCATTTCTGCTGTAACCCCCACACATAGTACAATAGCCTGATGAAATTAATAATCAACATTGTCAGTTGTCCAATGGTTAGAGCTGTGTTTTTAAGGGCCACATCTACCTCGAAAATCCCAGAATCTCATATATTATTTTAATACGTGAGATCAGATATTCCACATTTATTTAGCTAAGCATTTCCTGATACACACATACAGTATTTTAACAGATTTTTGTTGTGTAGATAGAGCACTCCACCTTCACCAAATGTGGGAAGACACTGAGATCTCCAGCGTTTGGGGTCCTGTCGCCTGGAGTGGGACTGTTGCTTCCTCTCTCCAGCAAGCCCCCTTCGACAGGCTCCACAGCCTTTCCCACGACAGTTGTGTGAGAGTGGACAGTGATTGAACACGCTGGCATTTATGTTCCAGCCTCGGAGGAACTGTTCTGTTTTCACTATACATCATATCGGCCTTTGCTGCTTTAGTCGCTAACTATATTGTGAGGAGAAACGATGTGGAGAAAAGCGTTTACGTCGTCTGCATATGCACATGCATGCACATGTGCCCACAAACCCAGCTGAAACTTACAAGGAAGGAAAATCCAGGAATACGTGAAGATCGCTGTCATTTGCCGAGAGTTGGAACATTCATATATGGTTGTGCAGTCTATTAATGTTATTGTCATTTTAAGTTAAAATATTATTTCTGCCTTTTAGGGGTTCTCTCCTTTTTTATGGCTTCACTATATTTCCTAGCTTTCTTTGCAGAGTCACGTAACTGTGTCTGTGGGTTTAGTGAGACACGGTTTTTAGCTCTGGCCCTCACACCTTCCTGCACGATCCTCTATGCTTTCTCTCCGCTCCTGCCTCCTGGTTATTGCACAAGTGCCAGGGGAGGATGCACAGGCTCTAGACCACTGGTTCTCAGTGAGGGGCAACTTTGTTCTCAGGGGACATTTAGCAATGTCTGGAGACATTGTAATTGTCACGACTGGGCAGGATGCTATTGACAACTAGTGGTTAGAGACCAGGATGCTGCTAAACACCTTTCAGTGCAGAGGACAGCCCCCACAGCAATGGCTTGTCCTGCCCACAACGTCAGCATGCTGAGACTGAGGAGCCCTGCCCTAGACAGCGGCGGACCTTCTAACTGAAAAGAGCCTGGGTCCCTGAATGACCATGTGGAGCCAGCACCTTCCAGCCCTCACCAAACCACATCTTCACCAAATTGTCACCACTCTCCTTTATCATCCCCAGGTCTACTTAAAAACTGTGAGACATAAACCATTGCATTCAAACCCTGAGATTTTAGAATTGTTTGTTAAGATGATTGGCCTACACTGACTAATTAATATGCTAGGAAAGGCAAGCAGTACAATGAAAAACTTAGAGATGTTTCCAGATAATAGGTTATAGGACAATACGAGGAAAATGAATTTTATTTTGTTTTACTTGTTTTTGAGGCCGTATCATCATAGCAATTGAAGTCCTGGTGCTGTCCCCAAAGGACTTGCCACCAACTCTCACGCAATGAAAACAAACAGGCCCATCAGGGCATCTGGAGCAAACTGGGGAGGAGGCCCTTCCTGTGCCCATGCCCTGCACAGCACCAGGCCAATTTCTGTCACCTTTTTGTGAGTGGCTAATGTGTGCTCCAACAGTGCTGCTTAGTCTAGGAGCTTACGAGGAACAACAAATGTAAAAGCCTGAGTGGGACACATTTCCCAGAGTGCGGAGGTCAGCTTGCAGCTCCCACTGACTCGTTTGAAGCTTTCTGTGCTGATGGCTTCGTTTTTTTAACCGTGGACGCCAAGCAAGCCTTCCTGGTGACTTTCCCTATCTTGACCTGACTGACCTCTCATGTACACATGTCGTATACACAGAACGTTTTCTGGAAAATTGAGGGTCTAGGTAAAAACCGGCAACCCAGTGAGGAGGAGAGTGGCTGCTGGCTGGGCAGCTGGCCCAGGACACCAGTCCGAGGACAAGGACTCTAAGCACTGCAATCAGCCCGCGTCACTGAAGCCATGAGGTGCGTGTGAGAACGGCACAAAGGACGGTGGAATCAGAAACACTAAACTAGCTTTCAACGTGATGACTTGAATGACTAAACCTCCTCTGATCCCAATAGAGCAAGAGAGATCAATGCTCTTTTATCTCATTCGAAAGTTCTGACAATAATAATACCATCTTTATACTATGAGCTTTAAAAAAGAGAGAGAGAGGCTGGGTACGGTGGCTCACGCCTGTAATCCTAGCACTCTGGGAGTGGGCAGATTGTTTGAGCTCAGGAGTTCGATACCAGCCTGAGCAAGAGCGAGACCCCGTCTCTACTAAAAATAGAAAGAAATTAGCTGGACAGCTAAAAATATATAGAAAAAAAATTAGCCGGGCGTGGTGGTGCATGCCAGTAGTCCCAGCTACTCGGGAGGCTGAGGCAGGAGGATCACTTGAGCCCAGGAGTTTGAGGTTGCTGTGAGCTAGGCTGACGCCACAGCACTCTACTCAGGGCAGTAGAGTGAGACTCTGTCTCAAAAAAAAAAAAAAGAGCGAGAGAGAGAGAGAGAGAGAGAGAGATACAAGTGTAAACGCACCCTTTGATGTCTTCCAGTGAGTCTGCACTCCCCCCATCAGCTCATTGTAACTGGCACCGTGACCATGTCCAACAAGCCTGCAGCAGATCCACACTCCATCCCTGCTGCTGACGTGTGACCAGGTGCCCTCGGCTCACTGATCCCCCACACCAGCTCCTCAGGGTCTCCCCCCGGCCACATCCTTGGAGGGACAACACCCTGCACCCCCGACTGCCTCCGTCTTCCCACCTCAAGGGAACTGGCATCTGCCAGCCCTGCACAGACACTCTGGGGAGCAGAGACTATCACAGTGTGGGGGCCGCGTAAGTGAACAGAGGCTGACAGTGCAAAGCCACCCAGTGTTGTCAGCGAGAGGCGCAATAGTCATCATGGTCATCATCGACGGCAGTCACAGACCACTGGTGCCACCGTGAGCACCATGCGGGCGCTGTCATGTGCCCATCTCAAAGAGCCGGAGGAGCGTATGGCACCTCTCTCCATGCTGCCTGAGCCCATGAAGGCCACCGCCGCCGAGCAGAGCAGGATGACACGCGTGAGTCGTGTGGACAAGCTGCGCAAGGACACTCCGGGCAGAGAGCAGCAGTGGGTGCCAGGACACAGCAGCAAGGACGGCGTGTCACTGACAACACAGGTCCCAAGACTTCCGGCTGAGTAGGAGCCGTGTCCGCGTAGGCTAAGTGACCTGCAGCTGATGTTCTGACTCACTGACCATCCCTCAGGCAGGACCTCCAAGTCTGTTTTATCTTATTTATTAGTAAAAATCAATTGAATTCATCTACCCATTAAGTGTCTACTTATTCATTGTGAAGTATGTATGTGTACTTTGACATTGTATAAACTAAATAATGCACATACTAAAATAAAATTTTTTAAGGATAAAACATTTACGATAGAAAAGGTTAGAAAACACGCATAAACAGAACTGTAGCATTTTCTGCCTGTGGATCAATTCACCGTCTTTGTCACCAGACTATGAGCTCCCTCCCCAGAGGGAGGGCAAGAGCGATGTGCTCATGGCCGCGTCCGTGCGCAGTGCCCTGCCTGGCACTTGGACAAACACGGAACCAACGCTCGAACCCAATGCGCTGCCGAAGGGCTACAACAGTACTGAATGCAAAAGTGATTAGTAGAGAACTTCTAACCTCTCATGAAATAAACTTTAATAGCAGTAAAATCTTAAGAGTCATTCATATATGTTACTATTTGCTTTATCCAGAAAAATAAATGACCACATGGGTCATCACCACAGTCAGCGGGAGAGGGTCGGAGGATATGAGAAAGCACAGCCCTCGATTCCATTTTCTGGGGTATCCACGACAAAG
Source organism: Indri indri (assembly GCA_004363605.1). Lineage (NCBI taxonomy): Eukaryota > Metazoa > Chordata > Mammalia > Primates > Indriidae > Indri > Indri indri. The sequence goes on from RJWJ010000862.1 coordinate 168,364, forward strand.
AGAAAATCAAGTTTACCTCCATTTGTTTTATTTATTGTTCTTCACTAAAAAATAATACATACTGAATTGGAAAACAGAATGATCAATGATCTGCCTTGCTTCCGGTGTCCTGGGCTGCGCTGGCACTGTGCCCACCTTCCAGGACAGCCACCCCCTCCCCAAGAGCACCCCTCAAGCCCGTGGAGGTCGGGCCGGATGGTGGAGTGAGAGTGTGTCTGAGGGAGGAAGCACAGCACAGGAAGTGCATTCTAGATGACGTTTT